>CM066031.1:366796355-367053930 GCA_033557465.1 Ichthyophis bannanicus
ATTACTGGAATTCCCCATCTGTGAATGGATCTCCTTGAAAGAACTGTCTCTCCTCTAGAAACCACTCTCCTGGATCCAGACAATTTGGAGCTCAAAGTTCTGCTTCCACATTTTCGGACTCCTGCTACATGAGTCCGATGAAATGATCAATTTTTCAGAAAGGGACATTCTGCCCCAATGTAGCAATGGCCACTATCTCTCTGAACCCGGGTAAGGTAGAAACTGCCTGTGCCTTGCTTGCATGGATTGATGTATGCTAACTGTTGTTACATTGGCCCGAGAACCACACTTACAGCCTTTCCTTCAAAACGAGGGTTATTTGAAAAGCCTTCACAGTGCTAGGGGAAGAAAGAAGAAACTGCTCTCACTCTCCAAACTTGTTTGATTCGACCACATCTTCTGTGCCTTGCTCCATTCTCCTTGAAGCCTATCTGCCCTTGGCAATTAAGCTCCCCAACCTGTTGCAGACTGGCATCTGTTTATAAACATTCATTCATTTAATGCCATTTTGGGGTTTTCCTAATGGCATGCCTGCTATCAGCTCTCTTTGCGAAACCACCACTTTAACCTTATTCTTGCTTCTGCAGGACAAACAAGCCTGCTACTTAATGGCTTCGTTTGCGGGGGACTCCACCGTGTCAATAATGCCCTTTGACGTGACCGCATAGTGCTCACTGCCCATGGTACCAAATCCAAGGTTGCTGCCATAAACCCCAGTATCTTAAGATACGGACCATGCTGTTGGAGCTCTGTTTTTCAGAAATACATGAATGTGTGAGTGAATCTTGACCATTCCCTCGTGTGCTAAGTACACCATTCCTTGCCTTGTGTCGAATCTTGCCCCTAGATGTATCGAGGATTGAGATGGAATGATCTGACTTTTGGCCTTGTTGACGACTCAACCAAGGACATTGTAAGAAATTGATCACTTTATTGGTTGCCACCTTGCTCTCCTCCAACTTTTTCGCTCGTATTAACCAATCGCCCAGATAAGGATGAACTAGCACTCCTTCCTGACGCAAAGCTGCTGCTACAACTACCATAGCCTTTGTGAAGGTTCTTGGCGCTGTTGCCAACCCAAATGGCAGTGTTTGAAATTGATAATGGCCCATTTGGCATTGCAAATCGAAGATAGCGCTGATGTTGTTTGCAAATTGGGATGGAGATAAGCTTCTGTCAGATCTAAGGATGTTAAAAACTCTCCCTTTTGTACTGCTGCCATTACTGACCATAATGTCTCCATACACAAATGAGGTATCTTTAAAGCCTGATTTACGTATTTTAGATCAAAGACGGGACAGAATATGTTTATTTATTTATTTATTTTATTGTCTCTTCTATTACCGCACTCTTTAAAAAGTTTGGATAGAAAAGGGCTGAGGCTCAGCACGCAGGGATTTTATCCAAAATGATGGACATGGGTCGTTAGGTGCTGTGGTGGTGTTTATGGCGGTGGATGATGTCTTGGATGCTTTTTTTCAGTTGGGGCAGAGAAGGCAGTGATGATGTGCTTGATGTCCTTCGTGGATGGTGTCGGGTTGGGTGGAGGGGTTGGGTGGGGTGCACCGTATGAGGAGGACATGCTGGTCTGACTTGTCTTGGCGTGCAGGTAGTCAGCATATTCCTGAGGGTCAGGGAGGCTTGGTTACGTGGGAGAGGGCTCCCTCGTTAACGTCTAAATTAGGTTGAAGAGCTCGTGTGGTTTATTTAGGGAGCGCTGTAATATCTCTGCATGGAATTGCTTCATTCTCTTTGTGACTGCTGAACGGTGTCTTCCCAAGTGAGCAGTGTAAGGTTCGTGGTTCTCAGGTGATTGAGAGCGACACCAGCATCTTTCGAGCTTCGGCCGTGTCTGCTTTCTGACTTGGCCAGGTGGTAAGTGGTGGGCCTCCGGTTGCGGCCTCTGCCTAAGGGCCACACCAAAGGGCCCTCAGGCGCGGGCCCGCCAGGCACGGGTGCGCCCGATGGCGCTTCTTTTTAAATCGGCGTTGTCTGCCCTGATTGGGCAGATCGGCAGCGGGTGGAGCTGGCCTGCGCCGGCTCAGTCCCCTACAGGAGAGGAGCACCGGGTCCGGTGCTGTGGGCGTCTTCCTGCGGCTTGCAGGCGTGTTCCTTTTTTCTTGGGTACCACAAAGTATATGGAATAACGATCCGAGCCTATTTGCTGTGATGGTACTGCAACTACAGTTTGGATAGGAAGCAGACGTTGCAAAGTTTCTTGGACCACAGCTTTCTTTTCTGGAGTTCTGCATGGGGACAGAATAAATGCATCTTTGAGAGGTTTTGCAAATTCCAAAACATAGCCCTTACGAATTATTTTGAGTACCCATTGATCTGATGTTATTTAGACCCAAGCAGTGTAGTACTTTTGAAGACAGCCGCCTATTTGAATCGCCTCTGCCTGGGTCTGCTGAATCTCATTGTGCCTTCTTTTGACCTGTGTTCCTGAACTTGCAAAGGAACCTTGCCCTGCTCCTCTTCCTCCACAAAAAGGTTGACCTCTGGAATAAGGCCACCTTATAGCTCTACATGTACGAAAATCTCTAAAAGATGGCTTTGAATTGCCAAATAATCTAGATGCCTTTAGCTTATCCTCTGGAAGCTTAACTGATTTTGACTCTAAATCTTTAACCAATTTTTCTAAAGCTTCCCCAAAAAGAAGTTTACCTCGAAAAGGAAATCTACTAAGTCTAGTTTTTGAGGAGACATCAGCTGACCAGCTGCTACTGACGAAGCCATGCTGTTTGCTAAAGCTCTAATGAGATCATAATGGGCGTCTGCCAAAAATGCCGCCCGTCTCCATCCTTATTTCCTCCTGCATTTGAGAGACATCTGGTGCCGCAGTTTCAGAAAGAGCTTGGACCCAAAGGCATGTCCTTGCTACATAGCTCCACACACCGAAGTCTGTAGTGCTAAGGCATTAACCTCAAACACCTGTCTTAGTAGAGTCTCAAGCCTCTTGTCCTGCAGATCTTTTAGTGCTGCTCCTCCTTTTTGTCACTGCTGATTCTAGGGCATCTACCTTAGTAGTTCTTTCTCTGCTAAAGGAATAGGATATAGGGAAGCCATAGATCGGGCGCCCCGTAATCCGGTCTCTGGTGATTCCCATTTTGCTTCTATCAATTGCATTATAGCTTTATGAATTGGAAAAACAGTTTCTGTTGTCTGGATTCCTTGCAGCAAAAGATCTTCCAGCACTGATTCTGGACCCTGTGAATGTAAAGGAAAATGAAGTGCTTCTAAGGAGTGCTCGATGAGCCCCTTAAGCTCTTCTCTCTTCTAAAGACTCCTACAATATGTGGGTCTTCTCCAAGTGGAATTTCATAGTCTTCCTGTCCTAAATGAAGACATCTTTCATTAGAACTTGATGTTCCTTCCAGCGGATCCTCAGTCTCCTGAGTGATCAGATGCTCCCTCTAAAGATAACACTGGAAGTTCCAAAAGTCCAGAGTTAAGCGAATCTTGTAAAAGCTTTGATGAAATTTGTTGCTTGTTTCCCTTTTTAAATGTATGCCTTGTGTAGTAAAATGACAAGTTCAGGTGAAAAAGGTTCTGACTCTTTAACCTTTAAATCAGACAAAGCTTCTTTTTCACTTTTCTACCCTATTGATGCCAATATTTCTTGAATCAGAGGAGTCTCCCTTAAAAACCTTTCCTTTTTACCTTGCATATCTGAAACGTTTGATAACACAATCAACTTATCTAAATCTTCTAGATGAGCACCTTCCTCCTCTGCCGATTTAAGTGAACAGCCCCCTGCCTCTTGATCTGCTTGCTCACATGGCTGTACAGCCCTAAATCTGACAAACGGCCCCTCCTGAGCCCACATGCTGCACAAACTTTGATGGCATGCTGTATTAAATAGCTTTTAACTTACCGGATTATCAGTACTGGCAATTTCAGGGTTCAAACTAAACATGATCTGATAGAGAAACTGAAAGTAAACAGCAAGCCAGAAGTCCTGCCTCCGCAGCTGCCTCATCATGAATGTTGAGGATAGCGATAAACAAACTGTCAGCTCTGAACTTCAACTGCCATTAAGCTATAGTAGCTGAAGTAACTCACCCACCGGATCACAGGAAGCTGTCTGAAATATGACCTCCTCCCCGGCAGAGCCCTCCCCCAAACTCAACAGGATTGGGCTACCCAGCAGAGAAACTTCACAGCTCTGGGGCAGACTTCTGCACTGCCATTGACAGAAGGATAAGGATCCAGGTAAAAACCTGCTGTCTTTAGAATTAATCTAAATTCCTTATTTATTTAGTTAAAATGCCTGGAATTCTCAACAAGGAGCCTAGCTATGCAAGGCTCATCCCCTGTCTGCTTGGAGACTGAAAATACTGGCTAGGTGATAGCAATGTATTCCTATATGGAATGACATCACTAAAGCTTGGAATTCTCAGTCTCCAATCTGCTGGAAGGGATTGAAAACCCAATAGTATGGACTGTACTGGAGGAACACTATGGAACTCAATATGCATACTTTAAAGGAAAGGCGGGATAGAGGAGATATGATACAGATGTTTAAATACCTCTGTGGCATAAATGCATAGAACCACCTCTTTCAATTGAAAGCTCTGCAACAAGGGAACATATGATGATGGTGAAAGGGGATAGGACTCAGGGGTAATATGCGGAAATATTTCTTTACAGAAAAAGTGGTAGATGCATGGAATAGTCTCCTAGTAGAGGTAGTAGAAACGAGGACAGTAACTGAATTCAAGAAAGTATGGGACAAACAACATAGAAGATCTCTAAAGGGGAAATAAGGGACTATAGTAGTTATGGAAGGGCAGACTAGATAGAAATATGGCAAAAAGATCATATGGCCTATGTTTCTATCTAAAAATTACACAAACCGCCCCCGTAAAACCGCCCCGTAGATGTTGATGTGGCAGGTTGTGATTGGTTGTGAGGATGTATAAATGTGACGTCAGACACTGTGGTTTTTAGAGCAGAGACTCCTTTAGGAAGTCAGCGGATTTTTTAAAATTTGCCATCTTTCCCCTGACGAAGCCTTAGTGGCGAAACGAGAGCTTTCGTAGGGCTCTTTGGTGAAGGCTGTTTGAATTGAATTAGTTATAGAGTTCTCTGCGTAGTGCTGTTTGCTGGTGCCCTTTGCAACATATAGGTTGGGCGTTGGATCTTCATTGCAAGCATGGAGTCAGCATTGTAAACATGGAATGATGCATAACATTCTTTAAGATAAGTGTTTACTATTGCTATTAGCAGGTTTATTTAACCACCTCTTATGTTCATTCTCCTTTCCTTTTTAGGATATTAATGATTGCCTTTGCAACGCTCATCCTATTGCTGGGATGCCTATGACGCTTTTTGTATGAATGGATGGTGTGTGGGTTGTATGATTGAGATTATTGATGAACGTGGATTGAGATTATTGATATATGTGGTTTAGAGTATTTATTTTCCCAGAAGTAAACGCTGTGGTTATTGAATAGGTGATTGTGTTTAAAGTAAAGACTGAAAGAATGGCTACCTGACCTGTGATGTGAGCGTCAGCTGTTCCCTATAGTGATTTATCACTAAATGTAGGGCTCTAGCCATCCTGAGGTCAATTGGTGCCGATTTGATGCGTTAATTTGTTATTGACTTGGTTGAGTCGTTTGGGAGTGCATCTATTTTACGGGGGCGGTTTGTGTAATTTTTAGATTTAGTTTTGCCCTTGGACAGTTAGTTGTTGTGGCTATGTTTCTATCTGCCATTTGGATACCCAGTCTTCTAATTTTTCAAAGTCCTCTTGCAATTTTTCACAATCTTCCTATGTTTAAACAACTTTGAATAATTTTGTGTTATCTGCAAATTTCATCACCTCACTCATTATTCCTATTCCCAGGTCATTTATATGTATGTTAAAAGCAATAGGCTCAGCACAGATCCCTGGAGTACTCCAATATTCACCTTTCTCCATTAAGAAAATTGGCCATTTACCCTACTCTCCGTTTTCTAACTTTTAACCACTTCCTAATTCACAATAGCATACCGCCTCATGTCCCATGACTTTTAATTTCCACAAGAGTCTCTTATGAGGGACCTTGTCAGAGGCTTTCTGAAGACCCAGATACACTATATCAACTGGATCTATCTATCCTGTTTATTCACACCTTCAAAAAATGTGAGACATTAGTGAGACAAGACTTTCCATTTCTAAATCCATGTTGGCTTTCTGCCATTAAACCATGATTATCTACATGTTCAGTAATTTTGTTCTATAAATTTCTATGATTTCTACCATTTTGCCCTGTACAGACATCAAGCTCACCTACCTATAGTTTCCCAGATTACTCCTGGAGCCCTTTTTAAAAACTGGTGTTACAATGACCATTCTCCAATCCTCAGGTACTACAAATGAGCTTAATGATAGTTCAAAGATTACTAAAAGTAGGGCGGCAATCTCAGATTTCTGCGCCGCAATGGAGGAGATCAGCCTCAACTGAGGGAATCTAGACACTGAACTCTCCTGTGTCTCTGTGACGTTTCCTCTCCCAATGCACTGGAATCAACAATGGTTTGGTAGAGTGCAATGCTCTTTGAGGTCTCAGCATTAATTAAGCTCCTTTTAGGTAGATTATGAGTATTGATGATTAGCTGGAAGACTATACATCAGCAGTGATGAATCAAAGCTAAGGCATACAGCCAAGCGATGAGTCATTCCAGAAGCTCAACCAATACTGAGCTCCTCCTCAAAAACTGCCAAATGCCAAAAGTGCAGGAAGTTCAGCAGGAGTGGCCACATCCCTTTGCGGAGTATTAAAGGCCTAATTTCAGTCCTTAGAAGATGATGCAATTCTGCTGGAATTTAAGATGAGTGGTCCTCCATGTGGGGTCATTGAAAATATGGGAAAATGTGGCACCTTGATGTTCTTGATGTCATGCTCAGACAGGGTATGTCATCAACGTTTCCTGGCCTCTGCTTAATACTCAATGTCATGAAAGACAATGATGAACTTTTCCTCTTCTTCGGATAGAATTCAGTCAATGTCCAATCCTGGTGGGCTCTATCAATGCCTGATGTCAAGGCACTCCCATGTTAACACAACCCCAGCGCCTGATATAGCTCCTGCACCCCTCCGATGTACAAGTCAATGAACTGGATGTAGAAGCATTGAAGATCTTCTCATACTGTTCCTTTTGTCCACAAATACTTCTTTTTTGTCATATGAGAAAATAGATGATATTGAAAGAGGTTATTTTTGGACCAAAGTCACTGCAAGTACCAATTGTGGGCATCCACTCCAAATATGATCATGCCACACCACTTGCATTTTTGAAGTTTCTGGGGGCTTTTTTCTGGGACATGTTGCTGAAAGATACAAACATAACTAAATAAAACAACTCACTTTTAAAATATACCCAGCTGAAATACTAAAGGACTTCCGAAGAGCTCTGACTGGACATTCCCACAAAATATAAAGAAAATTTGAATGCAACTTAAACGTCTAACTAGGGACAATTAATGATACAAAAACCATGAACAAACATCTGCATGACAGAAAGCGTCGTTACTCACCTGTAGCAGGTGTTCTCTGGGAACAGCAGGAATAAATCCTCACATATGGGTGACAGCACCAATGGAGCTCAAGAACACTCCCCAGCTTCCATAGGAAGCTTTTGGAAGGCTCACCATGCATGCATGCCTGTCTTCCTGCCCGAAGAAGCCATCCTACCTCAGCAGGATAACATTGCTTAATCAAGAAAAAAAATACTCCACAGGGAAGAGGGAGGGTTGTGAGGACTTATTGCTGCTGTTTCCGGAGAACACCTGCTATAGGTGAGTAACTATGCTTTCTCTGGGACCAGGCAGGAATAGCGTAGTTACTCACCTATAACAGGTGTTCTCCAGGAGCAGCAGGAATCAGTCCTCACATATGGGTGACGTCGGCGCCGACGGAGCCCTCGCGGAGCAATTTTCCCCAGCTTTCAAAGAAAGCCTTTGGGAATTGCAGCGCGCATGCGCGGTCCCCTTCCCGCCCAAGGGTGCCATCTTAGCCAATCAGATGACATAGCTAAAAGACAGCGTAAAAATTTGCAAAAAAAACTAAAGCAGATAATCGCAACTCCAAGGGGAGGAGGGAGGGTTGTGAGGACTGATTCCTGCTGCTCCTGAAGAACACCTGTTACAGGTGAGTAACTACGCTTTCTCCAGGACCAAGCAGGAAGTCAGTCCTCACATATGGGACTCCCAAGCTTAAGGCTACCGGAGACCCTAAGCACAAAAATGAGCTCCCTCTAGCTCAGCAGTACAGAAGGAAGGAATCTTCGCTGAATTATTACCCACCGGTAGCCCCTATCCGGGATGGAGGGTAGGAGTTGCTCAAACCTCGAAGAGATTTCGGAGGACTGCCTGTCCGAAAGCACTGTCCCTGCGGGACTCCCTCTCGAGGCAGTAATGGACCGCAAAAGTCTGGCTCGAAGACCAAGTAGCGGCCCGGCAGATGTCTGCCAACGGAACAGAGCGGAGGTAAGCCACTGACGTAGCCTTCGCCCGAACACAATGAGCCGTGACTCGACTTTCTAAGGAGAGTCCGGCTGCCCCATAAGCCCAAGCGATACAGTCAGCAACCCATATGGACAGAGTACGCTTGGTGACCGGGAGCCCCAATTTATTGGGGTCAAAAGATACAAAAAGCTGAGGAGCTTTACGATGCTCCCGCGTACGGTCAAGGTAGAAGTTCAATGCCCTTCTACAGTCCAGGGTATGCAGGACCATTTCTGCTCGGCTGGAGTGTGGCCTGGGAAAGAAGGTCGGAAGTACCACCTCCTGATTGATGTGAAAAGGGGAGACCACTTTTGGAAGAAATTTTGGGTGAGTCCGTAGGACTACCCTATTTTTGTAGAACCGAGTGTAAGGGGGATCAGACACGAGGGCCTGCAATTCACTTACGCGTCTAGCGGAAGTGAGGGCTATCAGGAATAAGGTTTCCAAGATAGAAAACGTAGAGAACAGGTAGCCATAGGTTCAAAAGGCGGACAGGTGATCCGCTGTAAAACCACATTTAGATCCCAGTCAGGTGCTGGCGGGCGCAGAGGTGGTTTGAGTAGAAGGAGACCTCGGAGAAACCTTGCCACGAGAGGGTCGCTGGAAAGAGGTCTGCCGTCCACCGGCACATGATGTGCTGAGAGAGCACTGAGGTGAAATTTGACGGAGTTGGACTTAAGTCCCAGATTAGAGAGGTAGAGCAAGTACTGCAAGATCACAGACACCGAGCAGGATAAGGGATCCTGAGACTGCTGGGCACACCAAGCGGAAAAGCGACGCCATTTAAGGGCGTAGCATTTGCGGGTAGAAGGTCGCCGGGAAGCTAGGACGACCTCTTCCACCTCTGCCGGCAATAGAAGGGGAGCGAGGACTACCCTTTCAGCAGCCAGGCCATCAGATGTAGAGATCTGAGGTAGGGGGGAAACAGGGACCCCTGATCCTGTGTTAGGAGATCTGGTTGAAACCCCAGAGGGAACAGATCCTCCACCGCTAATTGCAGCAGGAGTGGAAACCACGGCTGTCTGGGCCAGCGAGGAGCTATCAGGATCATGGAAGCTTTGTCTCGGAGAACCTTGAAAAGAGTTCGGGAGACTAGCGGTATGGGAGGAAAGGCATACAGAAGGCTTTTCGACCATGAGAGCAGAAAAGCATCCGCCGCTACTCGAAGGGGATGCGGCTGCCGAGAGCAGAAGCGAGGAAGTTGCCGGTTGAGAGGACTGGCAAAGAGATCCATCGTGGGGAGGCCCCACTTCAGAAAAAGTTTCTGAACTACCAAGGGATCCAGGCGCCACTCGTGCGGCTGGAGGATTCTGCTGAGTTTGTCCGCCAGGCAATTCTCTTGGCCTGGGAGATAAACTGCCTTGAGAAGAATGCCGTGGCTGACGGCCCAAGAACAGAGCTTCTGTGCTTCCCGACAGAGAAGGAAGGAGCCCGTGCCTCCCTGTTTGTTCACGTAGAACATGGCAACTTGATTGTCCGTCTGGACAAGGACGGACTGGTGAGAAGTCAGGTGGGAGAAAGCCTTGAGAGCCAGACGGATTGCTCTGAGCTCCAGGAAGTTGATCTGCTGCGCAGACTCCCACGTGGTCCAGAGACCTTGAGTACATGCCCCTTGGCAATGCGCTCCCCATCCTAGGAGAGAAGCATCGGTCGTCAGCACTTGAGCCGGCGGAGGAGACTGAAAAGGCATTCCGAGCACCAGGTTCGGCCGATGAAGCCACCACTGTAGAGAAGAGGCCAGCGGGCCGGAGATGCGCACTAAGTCGGCTAGGCCACCCGAGGCCTGTTGCCATCGCTTGCGAAGGCACCACTGAGCAGGCCGCATATTCAGGCGGGCATTGGGGGTCACGTGGACGGTGGAAGCCATATGGCCGAGTAGTCTCAGGAAGCGCCTGGCGGAGACCAGGGACTGGCTGCGAAAACGGCCGGCTAGGTCCATGAGCCGTTGAGCCCTGTCGAGAGGCAGGAAAGCTCGTGCCTGAAGAGTGTGCAATCTTGCGCTGATGAACTCGAGATCTTGTGAGGGGAGCAAAGAGGACTTTGCGAAGTTTATGACAAAGCCCAAGTATTGCAGAAGAGTCACAGTGCGGTGTGTGGCTTTTGTGACTTCTGGAGAGGACGATGCTCTGATGAGCCAGTCGTCTAGGTACGGAAAGACATAGAGGCCGTGAAGCCGGAGATAAGCCGCCACCACCGCGAGACATTTTGTGAAGACTCGTGGTGCAGAGGATAGGCCAAAGGGCAGTACTCTGTACTGGTAATGATTTCCTGCCACCACAAACCTTAGGTATTGGCGGTGGCTTGGGTGGATGAGGATGTGCGTGTAGGCATCCTTTAGATCCAAGGAGCATAGCCAATCTCCCTGCTGGAGGTAGGGCAGAAGGATTCCAAGGGTAAGCATCTTGAACTTCTCCCTGACGAGGAACTTGTTGAGGTTGCGCAAGTCCAGGATGGGTCTGAGGCCTCCCGTTCTTTTTGGTATTAGGAAATACCTGGAATAGAAGCCTTGACCCCGCAGGTGGTGGGGCACCGGTTCCACAGCCTGTTCCTGAAGAAGACTTGCTAACTCCTGAAGGAGTAAGTCCCTGTGCACAGGGAGTCGTGGAGGATCTCCCGGGAAATAGGAGGGAGGGATCTGGTGGAAATGGAGAAGATAGCCTTCTCTCACCACTTGAAGCACCCAGGCATCTGAGGTGACGTTGGACCACCTGTGGGCAAAGTGAACCAGCCGGCCTCCTGTGCTGGGAGGAACCAGCTGAGGGGGAGAGGCTATGCTGATGAAGTCAAAAACCCCCACCCTGCTGAGCAGGGGCCGGTGGTGCAGGCTTGGGGGCTTGCTGCCTACGGGACCCGTTACACCGTCCCTTGGCCTGCTGACCCTGTTGGGGAGCCGCGGAGGCCTGATATTGAGGGTAGTGTTTATAGGCAGCCGCCTTTCTCGGGTAAAAGGACTTCTTTCCCGAGCCCTTCTTCTTCTGGGAAGGGGCGGAGATCTTCCTAGAAAGCCTAGTTCTGGTGAGAGTCTCCGTCTCGATTTGGGCAGCCTTTTCAGCCATGGGCTTGCCAAAGAGGTTCTCACCTCGGCAGGGGACATCGACCAACTTGTCCTGCACCCAGGGTTCAAGGTCAGACGACTGAAGCCAAGCCTGTCGGCGGGCACCGATGCCGGCTGCGGCCACTCGTGCCGATGCTTCAAAGCCATCATAGGCTGCTCGAGACATAAATTTGGAGCATTCCCGAATACCAGTTGTCAAGGCTAGGAACCTCCGCAAAGGTTCCTCGGACAGCCCAGCGGAGAATCCGGCTATCTCTTTAGCCAGGTCTCTGAGATACATGCCCATGTAGAGCTGGTAGGTCTGGACCCGACAAGCAAGCATAGAGCCCTGGAAACACTTCTTACCTAGGCCATCCAGGTTGCGGGCCTCCCTGCCAGGAGGCACCGAGGAGTGCATCTTCTGGCTCTTAAGCCTATGCATGGCCGATTCCACCACCATGGAATGGTGCGGTAGCTGTGCTTTTTGGAAGCCAGGGCTCTTGCGGACTCGATAAATGGAATCGACCCGCTTGCTTAACACCGGCGACGATGCCGGACTCTCCCACATGCGGAAGAGTAGTCGTTCCAGCATGGGAGGAACCGGTACAGTAAAGTGCTCCCTGGCGGGAGAGTCGTACTGAAGGGCATCGAGCTCTTCGGCTCGGGGCTCCTCCTCGGGATCCGCAGGGAAGGCCAAAGCCTTGGCCATATCCCTGACGAAGTCCGAGAACCGGGCGTCCTCCGGAGGGGACTGTTTCCGAGGTTCGGACTCAGGCGAGTCCGAGGGGACACACCGAGTCCGAAAGGAATCAGGTGACTCTTCCTCTTCAGACTCCCAGGCCGACTCCGAGGAGGAATCGGTGGGGTCGGTCCGGGCGGGCGGGCGGAGGCGTCGGCGTCGACGACCTCGGTCCCGAACGGGAGGCCGAGGGTGACCTCGACCGAGGATCGACTCGAGCCCGCATGGACTCGAGGATCGGCTCGGTCTCCGGGGTCGACTTAGACGTCCCGGCGGTCGGGGCAGAGGCGCCAGCGAGGCTAGCGATCAGTGCCCGCTGCTGGTCCATGAAGGCAGAGAGTCTGCTCTCCAAGGCCGTCAACCTGAGTCCGACCTCAGGTGACCCAGCAGCCCCCGACTCGGGCCCCGACGGCGTCGGGCCCGACGTCGGACCCCTCTGAGGCGAGTCCAGGAGGACTACAGGACTTACCCGAGCAGGCAACTCCGACTCCAGACGAGGTCGCTTCGGCAGATGCTCCTTCTCCAAGGACCCAGGACGGCTATCGGGGCTATGCGACCTGCCCTCGCGGAACCAGGAGCGTCCACCGACGCCGCCCTCGCGGGTTTCACCTTCCGACAATGGTCCCCGGAGGGAGAACCCCTGTCGGAGGAACTCCGGCGATGGTCAGAGCTGGAACCTCTGGACGCCGAGGCCTCCGACGAGGTCCGGGTACGGCCGGGGTCAGCGAAGATTCGTTCCCGCTGATGCCGCCGACTCCTTAACGCTTTGGAGGACATCTTGCTGCAGGCCCCACAGATCAGTTCCTCGTGATCCGGGCCAAGGCAGCGGAGGCAATTATCATGTGTGTCAGTGAGTGACATATTTCTGTCACACTGAACACACCGCTTGAAACCACTGGCAGCCATCGGGGGAAAAAGGGCCCCTGCAAGGTCAAAGGACCGGGCTGCCAGTGAAAAACCGAAAACGAAACTGACAGAAAATCAGATAAACAACAAAAGGACTCGCAACGGCGTCGCGAGTCCGGGCAGGAAAAGGACCGGCGTCGAACCGATAGAGAAAAAACGAGATTAAACACGAAAAAAATCAACTTTTTCAGCGGGGACAAGACGGGCACGTCTGAAGGGCTCCGCGGAAAAAAGAAGACTGGCTAAGATGGCACCCTTGGGCGGGAAGGGGACCGCGCATGCGCGCTGCAATTCCCAAAGGCTTTCTTTGAAAGCTGGGGAAAATTGCTCCGCGAGGGCTCCGTCGGCGCCGACGTCACCTATATGTGAGGACTGACTTCCTGCTTGGTCCTGGAGAAGAAGTCCTCACATATGGACCTCCCCAGCTATAGGCTACCGAAAAACTTGTAAAAACAAGCCCAAAGGGGCAACCAGGAAAAATGAACTGAGAGAAACAGTACTAGAAGTCACTGTTAGGGTTCGGAGAATCAGTGGTGAGGACAGATATCAGCATCAGGTTGACTCTACAGTAGCCTCAACAGACAAAGGCCGGTGGGAAGAGTTGCATCTAATTCCCAAACAGGTGCCGGAGTACGGCTTGGCTGAAGTTGCTGCCACACTGGGAATCTCCATCCAGACAATAATGGGCTGTGAAGGTGTGGACAGAAGACCACATAGCAGCCCTACAGATCTCCACTGTGGAGACAGAGCGCAAGTTTGCCACATAAGTAGCCATGGCTTGGACAATACAAGTGGTGACGTGACACTCCAGGCTTAGGACAATCTGCACATAAGCAAAGGATATTTAGTCTGCAACCCAAACTGACAGCGTGTGTTTGGAGACCACCACGCCCAGCCTATTTGTGTCGAAGGAGACAAAGAGCTGGGTGGAACGGTGATGGTCTTCTGTCCTCTCCAGTTAGAAAGCCAGTGCTCTCTTACAATCTAGTGTATGAAGAGAAGCCTCAGCCCTACTGGCATGAGGTCAGGGAAAAAAGGTGGGTAGCATCATCAACTGATTCAGATAAAAGGAGACCACTTTAGGAAGGAATTTAGGATGAGTCCATAGGACCACCCTATTCTGATAGAATCAAGTGTAAGGCAGGTGTGCAGACAGTGCCTGCAATTCACTAACATTGTGACTGTTACCAAAAACACCACCTTCCAGGTGAGGAAATTGAGTGGGCAGGAACTGAGCAGTTCAAAAGGGGCAGAGGAGCTGCTCAAGCAGCACACTAAGGACCCATGCCATGGTTTGACAGGGGCGGTGAGAGCAAGAGACCTCTCATAAACCGGCAAACAAGAGGATGTGCGGAGATTGGCTTCTCATCCATACCATGGTGGTATGCTGCCACCGCACTTAAATGAACCCTCACAGAGTTAGATTTGAGACCTGAATTGGAAACGTGGAGGAGATATGTCAGTAACGCCTCTACAGTGCAGGAGAAAGGTCAATCGCTTTTTCCACACACCAGATGGAAAATCTGCACCATCTGAATGTGTAGGCACGGCTTATGGAGTCCTTTCGTAAAGCCAAGAGGATATTCTCCACATCCACAGGTAGGCGTGCAGGTGACGTTCCATGCTACCCGCTCAGCATCCACGTGGTGAAGACTAGTGAATAGACACTGGGATTAAGAAGGGTGCCACTATCCTGTGAGATCAGATCTGGGGTGCAGCCCAGATTCAGAGGTTGCTGCCGTGAGAGCCTGAGCATGAGGGGAAACCACAGCTGCCTGGGCCAGTGCAATTCAATGAGGATCATGGAGCCCCTGTCCGCCTAGAGTTTGAACAGGGTTTTGGCCACAAGCAGAACCAAAGGATATGTATAGAAAAGGCCCATGCCCCAGTTGAGTAGAAGGACATCAGGGGCCATTGATGGATGCCCAAAATCCTGGAGCAGAACTACTCCACCTGGGCATTGCCCGGCATCGCAAAGAGGTTGATGCATGGTGTGACCCACATGCGGAAGATACAGCTTGCCATCTTTCTTTGAGAATCCACTTGTGTGACTGAAGGACCCAGTTGAGGCAGTTTGCCAGGATACTGAGCTCCCTGGGCAGGTATATGGCTGAGGACCATGCCTTGAGAGATGGCCATCTTCCAGAGACGCACGGCTTCCCAATAGAGGAGGGTAAGAACCTGTACTGCCCTGCTTGTTGATGTAGAACATTGCTACCTGGCTGTCCGTTTGGATAAGGACTATTTGGTTGGCCAACTGTACGTGGAAAACTCGAAGCACGTCTGCAACGGCTCAGAGTCGCAGAAAGTTGATATGGTGTAGGCTCTCCTGCACTGTCCAGAGACCTTGAGCGCGCAGACCTTCGAAATGAGTTCCCCAACCCAGTTTGGAGGCATCCATGGTCACTGTCCGGTGGTGCAGAGGGGGCTGAAAGTGGAGGCCCCAGAGCAGGTTCTGTGGCTGTAGCCACCAGGACAGGGAATTTTTCAATGGTGAGGTTACCACCATCCAGTTCTGAGGCAGCCTGTGAACAAATGCCACTGTCTGCACAGAGTCCACTGTGCTTGCTGCATCTGCAATCAAGCCAGAGGAGTGACATGAAACGTGGAGGCCATATGGCTGAGCAGGCGACGCATCTAATGCGCTGTCGGGTACAGGCAGTGCTGGACCTCCTGTGCCACTGCGATGAGTCACTGGGCCCAATCTGTGGCCAAGAAGACTCGAGCTAGAAGAGCCCCAAGGAACCCGAGGCGCTGAGATGACTGCAGGTGAGACTTTGGGTAATTGACCACAAAGCCCAGATGTTCCAGGACTTGAATGGTGAGCCTTGCCTAGGGCCAAACCTCATCCGGCATTGCGCCCTTTGTCATCCAGGCAGGGTGCAAAGGAAAGCAGCAATGACCGCTAAGCACTTTGTGAAGATCCTTGGGGCAGAGGCTACGTTGAAGGGTGGCACCCGATATTGACAGTGGTGCCTGCTGAGCATGAAGCAGAGATACTGCCAATGAATGAATGGGAATGTAAGTATAGGCACCCTTGAGGTCCAAGGAGCACAGCCAGTCTTCCCATTGTTGGTAAGGTAACAATGTTCCTAGAGAGACCATTTTGAACTTCTCCTTCACCAGGAAGCAGTTGAGGGTTCTGAAGATCCACTATGGGTCTGCAGCTGCCTGTTTTCTTGGGAACAAAGTAGTAACGGGAATAGAACCCTTTCCCTGCCTGAGCTGATGGAACTAGCTCGATGGCAAGATTGGCAAGGAGGGTGCACCTCCTGCTGAAGGAGGTCCCGGTGGAGGGGATAGAAGAGATACTTCCCCTGGGAAGAACGGTGGGGGCAATGGGTAGAAGCGTAACAGGCACCCACCCTGGATGATTTTCAGCACCCAGGGTGGCTGCCTGTTACGCTTCTACCCACTGCCCCGCCGTTCTCCTGGCCACCTGTAGGGTAAAATGGACCAGACGCCCTCCCACCTGTGAAGGTACGGCACATGAGACAGGGAGACGAGCCATGCCCCTTCAAGGAGGAGTCAAAAAAACACCACCAGGCTGCAGCGTGGGTTCTGGCGGCACTGGCCCTGGTTTTATTGCTGCCCCTGAGCAGGGCCTTGGTAGGGGGGATAACCTACATAATATCGTCTCTTGCTCTCTATGGCCTTCTTCCTCGCTGCTTTTTTCTTGGCAGGGTCAGCAGTCTTTCTGGAGAGGCGGTTCGCTGTCAATTGCTCCCACGCCAGCTCTTCAGCCTTCTCCTCCATGATGTCGCCTCTACAGGGGACATCAGTAAATTTATCCTGCACCCACTGCTCAAGGTTGTAGAATTGCAACCAAGCCAGATGGGCCCAAAAGCCCACCGCAGCCACCCTAGCCACCAGTTCAAAGATGTCATAGGCCGTCATGCTCATATTATTTAGAAAAGTCCTTTCCTTTGGTCAAGAGGCTGCGGAACCATTCCAGCTGCTCTCCAGAAAGCCCAACAGAGAACTCAGCCAAGCCTTCCATGATGTCCTTCGGGTACATCGCCCATATAGAGCTGGTAGGAGGGGATGTGGCCTACCAGTATCAAGTCCTGATAACATCTATGGCTAACCCCAACTAGTGCATGGGCCTCCTGACCTGGGGTGACTGAAGAGTGGGTTTTTGAACTCTTGATCCACTTCATAGCAGACTCCACCACCATCAAATTGTGGTGGATCTGAGGCTTCTTGAATCCAGGGCTCTTTTGGACAAAGTACATGGAGTCCAACCGGCGGCTAATGGGGGCTACCGTGAGTGGGTTCTCCAATATCCTGAAAAGAAGCCGCTGGAGAAAATGGTGCACTGGCACCATGACTGCCTCCTTTGGTGGCAAAGGATACTGTAATATCTCTAATTCCTCCGCCTTCGGTTCCTCCCTGACCTCAAGAGTGAAGGGGAGGGCTTTTGTTATGTTCTGACAAACTCATGAAGTGAGATGTCATCGGGTGGAGACTTTCAGCACTCATAGTGGATTGGAAGGGATATCCCTGTGTTGATCAGGGACTGAGAACTCATCCTTGGTCTCTCATACCTCAGAGTTGGAAAGAAAATCAAAATACCGATGGGCCTCCTCCTGATGCTGGCAGCGCTCATGAGGGGTGGACGGAGTCCTCAGACCTGGAGGCACTGGTAAAGAAGATGACCATCGGCGCAGACAGTAAGTCGGAGTGCCAGCCCGAGTCCACTCCCCCATTGGGGAGAGCATGGATCTCTAGAACAGGCAGCATTACCATTGGCAGGGCCGGTGACAGCATCGACATGTCCAAGGGTAATGGGGCCCTTGCAGCCTGCAAAGCCAAGAAGGCAGCCAGGCTCCTCTCCAAAGCCTATGTGCACTCAGCTAAGAGTGCAATCTTCGCTACAACTTGAGCTGGGGCAGCAGCGTCTGTCTCCAATGTCTGCTCTCTTGTCAGGGACTCCACAATATTCACAGCATCGGGAGACTGCTGACAGCCTCTGGGGCCTTGGGAGGCAGCTCCTCATGCTGGGGCAGTTTTGAAGACCGTTCCTGGATATCGCTCTTGGAGTCTCATCGAGGGGGGCTCTGATGCCGGTGGCCATGGGGTTTCCCACAGCTCTCGGCATCACCCTTTGATGTCTAGGGCACTGAGAAAGATCCTTCTGGGGGCTGGTCTCCTCGAAGGACAGTCTTTAGTCCAGGCCACCATGGCCCCTTGGCTCCAAGTGATCTCGACAGCCATAGTGAGTTGATCTCTCGGCAGAGGCCCTCGACGCAGATGTCAATGCTGGCACTGATGCCACTGACTCCAATGACCCAAAGGAGGATTCACACTGTTTCTCTCAATTCTTGAGTCCTTTGCGAGTCATCTGCAAACAATCTGCAGGCGGAGCGCTCGTGGTTGATACAGAGGCACTGTAGTGGTCTGTCATTGAAATGGTGCAGGCACACCGGGTACATGTTTTGAAGCCACTAGCTCGCTTTGATATATTGGGAAAAACTGTTTCCGCTAAGTCAAAGGACTCCAATGTCCCAGCCAATCAGAGCAGTGCGAGAGAAAAACCCTGTGCGCTGAAAAAAATCTAAAAGAAAAATTATCAGAAAAAACACAGTGCCAAGGCACAGACACTCCTGGAAACGGCAGGAAGACAAAGGTAAGCCGAAAACTTGAGAAAACAAGAAAATAACCATGAACGTCTGCAAGGCTCCACAGAAAAAAAGATGACTAAGGTAAGATGGTTCATTTGGGCGGGAAGACAGGCACGCATGCATGATAAAATCAAAATAAACATAACTATCCCTTATATCTCAGCAAATAGGGGTGACCTACATGGAGCGGTGGGGGTACATCCCTAAACAAAGGCATGGGGAGGGGTGACCTGCACGGAGCGGCAGGTGCACCTACTCTTGCTGCCTTGCTGGGCAGATTAGATGGACCATACTGGTCTTTATCTGCCGACATATACTATGTTACTATGCGAGCCCCCCAAAAGCTTCCTATGGATGCTGAGGAGCGTTCCCACACAGGCTCTGTCGGTGCCGTCACCCAAATGTGAGGAATTTATTCCTACTCAGTCCCAAAGAAAGTGTAGTTACTCACCTGTAACAGGTGTTCTCTGGGGACAGCAGGAATCAGTCCTCACATATGGGTGAAGTTGGCACCAACGGAGCCCTTGCGGAAGCATCCCCCCCAGCTTTCAAAGAAAGCCTATGGGAGATGCTACCACACATGCGTGGTCCAAGGGTGCCATCTTGCTCAGTCAGAAGACATAGCTAAAAGACTTCAAAATAAAATAAAAGATGGTAAAAGAGCAACTCCAAGGGGAGGAGGGAGGTTTGTGAGGACTGATTCCTGCTGTCCCCGGAGAACACCTATTACAGGTGAGTAACTATGCTTTCTCCCAGGAACAAGCAGGAAGTCAGTTCTCACATATGGGACTCCCCAGCTACAAGCTACCAAAAGCTCATAGCGAAAAACACAGTCGCCCTCAAGGGGAGCCAAAAGCAGCAGCAATTAAGTCCATAGTACAGACTATGGACGGACCCCTGTGTCCGATGGAAACCAGCACTCCGGTAGCCTGAACACAGAGGGGTTTGAAGGGCAGGAGTTGCCTAAACCTCAAAAAGATTATGGAGCATGGCCTGGCCGAAGGCACTGTCCCATTGGAACGCCCTTTCCAGGCAGCAATGGGCTGTGAAGGTATGGACTGAGGACCAGGTGGTGGCCCGGCAGATGTCCACTATCAGGACAGAGTGCCGGTTTGCCACCAAGACCGCCATGGCCCTGACACAGTGAGCTGTGACTCTGCCTCCCAGTGGAAGCCCCGCTTGCTCATAGGCAAGGATGATACAGTCCGCCATCCAGGTAGACAGTGTACATTTGGTCACCGCCTCCCCCAGTCTGCTGGGGTCGTATGAGATTAAAAGCTGAGCAGCTTTATGGTGGCCCCCAAGTACATTGGATGTCTTACAGTCCATGGTGTGGAGGACAGTCTCCCCCCTACTGGAGTAAAGCTTTGGGAAGAATGTGGGAAGTACCACCTCCTGATTGAGGTGTAAGGACAATAAAACCTTCGGAAGGAATTTAGGATGTGTTCTTGTAGAACCTGGTATATGGCGCCTCCGGCACTAAGGCCTGAAGCTCACTAACCCTGAGAGCAGAGGTGAGCGCAACCAAGAACGCCACCTTCCACGAGAGGTATCGCAGGTGGCAGGTAGCCAGAGGCTCAAAGGGTGGGTGAGTGAGTGACATTAAGGTCCCACTCTGTTACTGGAGGGCGAACCGGGGGCTTTGATAAGAGTAGACTACATAGGAAGCCGGTCACCAGCAGCTGGACAGAGGGGTTTGCCATCCACTGGGTGGTGGTGCGCCGCTAGGGCACTGAGGTGCATTCTGATGGAGTTTGATTTAAGCCCGGATTGCGAGACGTGGAGAAGGTACTGTAGCACCAGTCCCATCAGGCAGGAGAATGGGTCGGTCCTGTGCTCTGCACACCAAATTGAAAACCTGCACCATTTGAGGGTGTACACTTTCTGAGTGGAAGCCTTACAAGAGGCCAACAGGACCTCCTCTAACTCACCCGAAAGGATGAAAGGGGCTAAAGATCACCCTTTCAACAACCATGCTGTCAGCAACAAGGACCCCAAGTTGAGATGCAGAAGAGAGCCCCCCTCCTGAGACAGGAAACCGGGAGAGTTCCCCAATAGGATGGGAACCTCCACTGATAGCCGGAGGAGTAGCAGGAACCATGGTTGCCTGGGACATCAAGGGGTTATCAGGATGAGTGAGGCTTTGTTGCGGAGGGTCCTGAACAATGTCTTGGCAATTAGTGGCGTGGCTGGAAAGGCGTACAAGAGGCCTTTCGACCATGAGACGAGAAACACATCCACCTCCACCCTGAAGGGGTGGGCCTGCCAGGAGCAGAAGCGGGGCAACTGTTAGTTGTCCGGATTAGCGAATAGGTCTATCTAGGGTTCCCCCCAGAGCTGAAAGAGCTGGTTAGCCACACTGGGGTCCAGCTGCTACTCGTGCAGCTGGAGGACCCTGCTCAGTCTGTCAGCCACACTGCCTGCAGGAGTATACCCTGCCAGACTGCGTAGGAGCAGAAGACCACTGCCTCTCGGCAGAGGGCACAAGACCCGTGCCCCCCTGTTTGTTCACAAAGAACATTGCCACCTGGTTGTCCGTCTGGACCAACACTAGCTGGTGCCGCAGGCTGTGACAAAAGGCTAGGAGGGCTAAATATATGGCTTGTAGCTCCAAGAGGTTGATCTGCTGGTTGCTCTCGTCCTATGACCAGCTGCCCTGGGTGCGGAGCTCCTCGCAGTGGTCTCCCCAGCAAAGCAAGGAGGCGTACGTGGTGAGGACCCTAAGGGGCTCGGGGCTTGGAAGGGCATCCCTGCCTTGAGGTTTTGGGGAGTCTGCCACCAGATCAGGGAGTCCGCCAACTGGCAGGTCACAGACTTTGTCCCGGAGGCATCCCATGGCCTGTATCCAACTGATCCCAAAGGCACTACTGCACTGGTGGAGGCGGGCGTCTGAGGTGACGTGGAGGCCATATGCCCGAGTAGGCGCAGGAGCCGCAAAGGCGGGTATCGAGGAGCAGTGCTGTATGTCCAGGGCCAGGGTCCTTAGACAGTCTGACTCAGTCTCCGGGCAGTAAGGCTTTTGCCTGGCGGGTGTCCAGTCTTGTCCTATGAACTCCAGACACTGTCGGGAGGAAGTGGGACTTGGGGTAGTTTATCATAACTCCCAAATGTTGTAGGACCTGGATGGTGTGTGCAGTCGCCTGCTGCATATCTGAGGCCGTGCCTCCTTATACGAGCCAGTCATCCAGGTAGGGGAAAACAAAGACTCCCTGGAGGCGGTGGAAGGCCGCTATGACTGCCAGGCATTTTGTGAAGACCCTTGAGGTGGAGCCAAGCCAAAAAGCACCACCCTGTATTGGTAGTGCCCCCAGCCCCACCATGAACAGCAGGTACCTGCCTGTGGTTGGGGTGAATGAGGATGTGTGTGTAGGCATCCTTCAGATCCAAGGAGCATAGCCAAGCTCCTTGCTGGAGATAAGGCAGCAATGTTCCAAGAGAGCGCATCTTGAATTTCTCCCTCACCAGGAACTTGTTCAGGTTGTGCAGGTCGAGGATGGGCCTTAAGCCTACAGTCCCTTTTGGCACAAGGAAGTACCTGGAGTAGAACCCCTGGCCCTTGAGATGGTGGGATACTGGTTCCACCACCTTGTCCTCAAGAAGACCTGCAAGCTCCTTCAGTAGAAGGTCCCAGTGGAGACCTGAGGGGCTCTCCTGGAAAGTAAGGGGGAGATGTCTGAGCCAGATGAAGGAGGTAACTCTCCTTGACCACCCGAAATGTCCAGGAATTGGTGGTGATAGTTAGCCACATTTGGGCATAGTGGACCAGATGTCCCCCTGTGGGCTGCTGACCTCCTTGGGGTGGAGGGGCTATACCCAAGGAGTCAAAAACTCCCTCCTGGCTAGGTCAGGGCAGAAGTCTGGGGCTTGGGAGCCTTCTTCTTACGAGGGCCATGTCCATGTCCCTTGGCATACTGACCCTGCTGGGGAGCCAGGGAGGCCTGAAAAGGTGGATAGTTTCTGTAAGCAGCCCCTTTTCTTAGGTAGAAGGGCTTTTTACCCGAGCCCATCCATTGGGGAGGGGTAGCGGTCTTTTTAGAGAACCTGGTCCTCGTCATGAACTTGGTCTCCAGTTCGGCAGCCTTGTCGGTCATGTGTTTGCCAAAGAGGTTCTCTCCTTGGCATGAGACATTGAACAATTTGTCCTGAACCTATTGCTCGAGATTGGAGGAATGTAGCCAAGCCTGAAGTTGGGCACGGATGACTGCCTCTGCTACTCGAGCTGCTGACTCAAAGTCGTCATAGGCTGCCTGAAAAAGTTGGAGCACTCACGTACGGCCTTGGCCAGGTTCTTGAACCGCTGCAGGGGTTCCTCAGACAGACCAGCCGAGAACCTTACGATTTCCTTCACAAGGTCTCTCAGGTACATGTCCATGTACAGCTGGTAGGCCTGGATACCGCTGATGAACATCGAGTGCTGGTAACACTTTTTGCTAAGGACATTCAAGGTGTGTGCTTCCCTGCCAGGAGGCACCAAGGAGTGCATCTCTGACTATTCAGTTGATGCATGGCCGACTCCACCACTATGGAGTTATGTGGCAGCTGTGATTTCTGGAAGCACGGGCTCTGGCGGATCGATACATCGAATCGAGCCGTTTGCTCACCAGCGGCACCGATATCTCCCACATACGGAGCATTAACCGTTCCAGGATGGGCACCGTAAGCAATTCCCTTTGAGGGGCCTCATACTGGAGGATTTCTAGCTCCTCAGCCCAAGGATCCTCCTCCGATTCTGTCGGGAATGCTAGGGCCTTAGACATGTCCCTGACGAAGTCAAGGAATGCCATGTCCTCCAGTGGAGACCGTCACCGGGGCCCTGAAGTGGAAAGGTCCGAGGGGACATTGCGATGGCGACAGGCAACTCCTCGTCCTCCATCTCCCACTCTGAGTAGTCTGTCGAGGACTCAATGGAAGGCTGGTCCACAGGCCCTGGGGCTGACCCTGGGTCGTGGCCCTCAGAGGCAGTGTGGCTGGCGCTAAGCGCACTGGCTGGGGACAATCACGGCCCTGTCGAGCAGGAAGTGGATCGAGACCAAAGGGTCTCGAGGATCGACTTCACCTCTGGGGACGTCTTCGAAATCGAGGGCCTGGTGGTCGGGGTGGAGAAACTGATTGTGCCGGACAACAGCGCCTGCTGCTGGTCCACGAAGGCAGACAAACTGCGCTCCAGGGCTGCAATTCTGGACTCTAGGCCAGAAGGCTCTGCAGCCCTTGGCACGGGCACCGAAGAAATCGGGCACAATGCCAGCTCCCCCGATGGGGAATCCTCGACGAGGATGGTGTCTGCTGACTGAAGCTGGTCCGAGGTAGAGTTCTTTTGGGGGACCTTTGCAAGCTGCTCCCTCTCTGATCCCTCGGACGAGCGTTTCAGACTGCGGAACCTGGCTCAGGATGCACCAGGCCTGTCGGATCCGTCCAGGGATGCCGCCTTCGAGGTAGTCTTCTTTTTCTTGGGTTCCCTCAAGGTAGACCCCTCTCCAAAGAACCACGGTGCCGTTTGAGTTCCGTAGAGCCGCCACAAGATGCCATGGCTTCAGATGAGGCTCTGGCCTATGGAGGTACCAGGGACTCAGGGGAAAAACGTATTGTGCTGCTGCTGGCGGATCTTGAGGGCCTTGTTCGACATCTGTTTGCAGAAACCACATGCTGTGGGGTCGTGGTCCGGTCAAAGACAGCAAAGGCAGCAGTCATGTGTGTCGGTCGAAGACATAATTTTGGCACATCGATCACACTTTTTAAAGCTACTGATAGCCATAGGGGGAAAAAGTACCCCAGTAAGGTTGAAGACTCACTGAGCTGTCAGCTGGAAAAAAGGTGTGAAGACACCAAAGAGAAAAAAAACTGCAAAAAGGACCAAAACTCTATGCCGAGACAGTGAAGTCGGGTGGTGGGAAGAGTAACGGTGCAGTACCAGAGGAGAATATGAAACTCAGGTTGAAAAATCAACTTTTTCCAGGGACAAGCCAGAAAAACATCAGAAGGGCTCCATGGAATAAAAGGAGACTGAGCAAGATAGCACCTTTGTGCGGGAAGGGGATCACGCATGCGTGGTAGCATCTCCCAAAGGCTTTCTTTGAAAGCTGGAGGATGCTTCTGCGAGGGCTCAGTTGGTGCAGATGTCACCCATATGTGAGGACAGACTTCCTGCTTGTTTCCGGAGAAAGCGTTGTTACTCACCTTTAACAGGTGATCTCTGGGAGCAGCAGGAATCAGTCTTCACATATGGGTATTTTCGGAACAGACAGAGCCTGCATGGGAACACTTCCCAGTGTCCAATCAGAAAAGCTTTTGGGAGCAATCCACTACTCCTATGCATCTGCCTTCCTGTCTTTTCTATTCCTCTCCTCAGTTGAGTTTGTAGCTGAGAGGTAGAGGAAAAAATATATCCAACTCCTCCTAGAGTAGAAGGGAGGGTTGTGAAGACCGATATCTGCTGTTCCTGGAGATCACCTTTTATTAGGGGAGTAACAATACTATATCCAGGAACAAGCAGGAATGCAGTCTTCACATATGGGACTCATTAGCTCCCAGGTACCAGAATGGAAGTGGTAGTGATAATATCTCCGAGGCTAAAAGGACAGAGCCGAGGTGGTGTGGATACAAAGTGGCTGCACTGGACTTGCCTGCATTCAGCAAAACTACTGCTAAGGAAGTCTGGTGCCAGAAAAAGTCCAGGACAGAGGGTAGGAGTTGCAGTTTAGTCCCAAAAATGTGCTGGAGGACAACCTGACCAAAGAACATCCCAACTGGAGTCTGTTTAGGTAGTAGTGTGCAGCGAAGGTTTGAATGGAGAACCAAGTAGTTGCTCGACAGATTTTGTCAATGAAGACGGAACCAAGGTTGGAAACTGAGGTTGCAATATCTTGAATGTTGTGAGCAATAATGTGAACCTTGAGGTAGAGTCCCGCTTGAGCATAGGCAAAAGAAATGCAGTCTGCAATCCAGTTGGACAGGGTAAACTTAGTCCCTGGAAGTCAAGGTGACTTAGATCAAAAGAAATTAATCATCAAGAGGATTTCCTGTGATTCTTGGTTCTGTCCAAGAAGAAAATCAGCGCTCGCTTGCAATCTAAAGTGTGAAGTGCTTCAGCCCTAGAGGCATTCGGTCTGGGGAAGACAACCGGTAGCATTACCGATTGGTTCAGGTGGAAGCTGAGACCACCTTCAGGAGGAAGTGTGGATGGGTACTGGGGACCACCTTGTCAAGGTGGAACCGGGTATACAGAAGATCAGACTCTAAAGCCTGCAGTTCGTTGATGCAGCGAGCTGAGGTGAGGGCAATGAGAAAGATTGCCTTCAAGGACAGGAATTTTAAGGAAGTAGTGACTAAAGTCTCAAAAAGAGGCTTTACAGTTGCGCTAGGAGCATGTTGAGGTCCCAAGCCAACGGTGGTGGTTTGATCGGTGGCTTGGAGAGCAAAAGACCCCACATAAATCGTTGCACCAAGGGGTATGAAGAAATAGGTTACCTGTCCACTGGCCTATGATAGGCCAAGATGGCACTAAAATGAACTCTGACTGAGTTAGTCTTGAGACCTGCCAAGGACAAGTGGAGGAGATAATGTAAAAGAAATTTTCACTGGGCAGGCAGAGGGGTCAATATGTTTTGGAGTACAACAAAGAGTGAACCTTTTCCATTTGAAGGTAGACGGCTTGTGTGAAGCAAGTAAGCTGTCCTTGACTTGTTGTCCTGACCGTTATGGAAGTTAGAGGTCAGCAAAGACTATGATTTCAACATCCATACCATGAGATGGAGGGCTTGTGGACTGGAATGGAGAAATGTCCCACAATCCTGAGAGAGGAGGTCGGGTGAATGTCCCAGGCTGAGGGGACAGTCGAAGTACCAGAGGAAACCATGGTTGACAGGGCCAGTAAGGGGCTATTAGAATCATGGAACTCCTGTTGGCCTGCAGCTTGAAGAGGGTCATGGGTATCATGGAGATGGATGGGAATGCATAAAGCAGACCTTTTCCCCAATGTAGAAGGTAGGCATCCATTGCCTGGCTGTGCAGGGAAGGAAGCCTTGAGCAGAACAATGAAAATTGTGCATTCTCCTGAGTGGTGAACTAATCTATTCTGGGGGTCTTCCACATGTGGAAGAACCAAGATGCCGTCTCCCGATTTAGGGTCCACTCATGTGGACGAAGGATACAGCAGAGTCTGTCTGCAAGGAGATTGATACACCACCCTGAAATGGATATGGTGCGCAATGGAGAAGAACCAGAGGCAAAGGGCTTCCAAGATAGAGGGAATAGGAACCTGTTCCACCCTGTTTGTTCACAGAGAACATGACCACTTGGTTGTCCGTTCTGACTAAAACCTGTTTGCCAGAGTTGGCAAACAGGCGAAGGGCATTTGTGAGCATACATAGCTCCAGGAAGGTGATCTAAAATAGAGATTCCTGTTGTGTCCACTTGTCCCTGTGTTGTGAGAATGTTCAGATGTGCCCCCCGTTCGAGTTTGGAAACATCTGTTGTCAGGGTGCACTGAGTGGAGATATCTGAAAAGGTGACCCCCCTGAGTAGGTTTTGAGGGGAGTACCACCACTGAAGGGAGTTGATAAGTGGAGGGGTGATGTAGATCTTGTTTGAGAAACACCCGGTTGCCTGGGTCCATTGAGACGACAGAATTTATTGGGTTTGCTACATGTGCAGGCGGGCATAGGGAAACCTCATGGACAGTGGAGGCCATGTGCTCTAGAAGGTGCAGCATTTCTCGAGCTGTTAAGGCAGGGTGATTCTCTATGCTGTGGGCCAGCTCGATGAGACGGGCAGAGCAGTCCTGTGGAAGGAAAGATTGGCCTTGACGAGCATCCAGAAGTGCTCCGATGAGCTCGATCTGCTACCATGGCACTAGGTGCGATTTGGGAAAGTTTAAGATGAATCTCAGATCTTGGAACACAGTGATGCTGCGATGAAGGGACAGTTTCACCTCTTGTGGGGATTCTCTCCTGATTAGCCAGTCATTTATGTAGGGGAAGGGGAAGACCCCTAAGGTCTGAAGGTAGGCGACAACCACTATCATGCATTTTGTGAACACTTGGGATGTGGAGGCTAACCTGAAGGGGAGCACCAGATATTGGTAGTGGTTCTGCTGGAACCGAAAACGCAGATACTGTCTGTGTTGAGGGTGTATCAGCAAATGCATGCAAGCCTCCTTGAGGTCTAGAGAACATAGCCAGTCGTTTCTCTGAAAGTATGACAGAAGTATACCAAGGGAAATCATTTGAATTTTTCTTGAACTAGGTATATGTTTAGGTCCCTTAGATCTTGGATGGACCCGAACCCTTCTGTGTTCTTGGGGATAAGAAAGTAAGGAAGCCCCTGTTTTCTTGGGTGGGTGGAACTCTTTCTATGGCTCCTTGAGCTAACAGGGTGGACACCTCGATTAACAGGAGATTGGCCTGCAAGGGGTTTGTGGGATAATCCCTCGTGGAGGTGGGTGGGTGGGGGGGGGGGGGACTTTAGAAATGAAGCATATAGCCCCTTTGGACAATGTTGAGAGTCCACTGCTCTGATGTGATGAAGTGCCACCTGTGGGCATAGGAACAGAGTCCGCCTGCTATTTATTTTATTTATTTATTTAATTACAATTTCTTATATACCGCACTATTCGGCATCAGCGCGGTTTACATTATAACATAACGATCACAACAACATGCTGTTTGGTTTTACATCGAACAGGAGTACAAACTTGGATAACAGGGGTGAACTATATACATGAGATATTTACACTGAGCAAAATTAGGTATCAATCACATAATGAACGAAAGGGTAATTTCTTAAGTGGGTCATTTCTTCAGCGGGATACCGAGGTTCAATTGCTGGTTGGGTAGTATTGGAGGAAAAGGTGGTATTTAAGTGCCTTCCTGAATTGAGATAGGTCAGTAATGGCTCTAATGTCTGAGGGTAGAGCATTCCAGCATTTGGGGGCATAGAAACTGAACGCTCTGTTTGTGGTTGTCATGTTGCACTTTGACCATGCCTTTGGGGTTATTAGTAGGTTTACGGCTGTTGCTCTTCTGGATCTGTTGGGGGGCACCGAGTGAATCAGTTCTGTGAGTGAGGAGGATGCGATACCCTTGATTGCCTTGAGAGATAGGAGTAGGGTTTTAAAGATGATCCTCCCATGGATGGGAAGCCAGTGAAGGGGCAGGGGACTCTGTTCTGTGAGTGAGGAGGATGAGATTCACCGAGTGAATCAGTTCTGTGAGTGAAGAGAATGAGATACCCTTGATTGCCTTGAGAGATAGGAGTAGGGTTTTAAAGATGATCCTCCCATGGATGGGAAGCTATGTGTAGGGGCAGGGGACTCTGCAGAGGCAGAGTAGCTATGCTCTCTAGGAAGGCATCAAAAACCAGGTACAGGCTGTGGCTGTGCAGCTGGTTGTGACTTAGGTGTCTTAGGCTTTTTGGGCTGGCGAGGGCCTGCTGTCACTGCTGTTGAAGCTGAGGCTGGTAAGCAGCTGAGGGAGGATATCATCTCTTCTTAGGATTGAAAAACGTTTTTGGATTGGTCTTTCTCCTAGAGGGGTCTGATGTTTTTCTGTAGAGGCATTTGAGGGCGAGATCATTTGTCTCAATCTCTCCGGCCTTCTCTCTCCAACCTTTTCCAAAGAGGTTCTCTCCAGTGTAGAGGACATTGGCCAATGTGTCTTGAATGCACAGCTCAAGGTCAGATGCCTGGAGCTAGGACATTCTGTGAGCACCAATGCAGACTGCAGAAGCCCAACTAGATGACTCAAAAGCATTGAAAGAGGCTCTTGTAAGAATATTCTTATTTTGCTTGATTAAGGTCTGGAATGCATCACGTTTGTCATCAGGACGGACAGGCGCAAGGTTTTCTAGATCCCTGGAGATATCCTTGAGATACATGCCCATATAGAGCAGGTAGGAAATAATCCTAGAGGTGAGCATTAATGCCTGAAAGCACCAATGCCCAAAGGCATCGAGAGATCTGGAGTCCTTGCCGGGAGGCAAAGAAGAATGATTTTTAAAACTCTTGAATCAACGCATCGCAGACTCCACCAACATGGAGTGGTGTGGTAGTTGAGGCTTTTGAAAGCCAGGGCATGGAGAACACGGTATATGGTATTGAGTCATTGGCTGATAGGCGGAACCGGTAACGGGGCCTCCCACATATGTAGCATTAGATCCTGCAGGATGCAATGCACCGGTAACATTGGCAGCCTCTTTGGGCACAGAGGGGTACTGGAAAATTTCCAGTTCCTCTGCCCTCGGTTCAGTCTGATGCAACAGTAATCTGCAGGCCCGCTGCCATATCCCAAATGAAGTCTTGGAAAGAAATGCCCTCTGGCAGGGAACGACACTGCTCATGAGGAGGGGAGGGGACGGACCGGAAGGGAGATCCCAGGTTCCCCTGGAGTCCTCCGATGCATCATTGGAATCTGACAAGAAATCAAAGTATCAACGATCTTGTACATAATCTCAATACTTGCCTGATATCGAGACTCGATGGCGGTACCGATGATCACTCAGTGCAGCACCAGCAGGCCTGTTGGGTACAGAAAATGTCTGTCTGCTCCAAAGGTGGCATCGAAGGGAGAGGATCCCACGATGCAGGTTTGAGGTCCAGCATTGGCCACAGAGGTATCTCGCCACTTGCACCGCTGGAGCTGATACGTTAGTACCAAGGCTGCCAGGAGTGCTGCCAAACTCATATCGATAGTCAGGATGTGCTGATCGAGAGAAGAGGCCAATGCCTGGTTGGAATCATGCACGAGGCTTGGAGCCACTGTCCAAGAGTATGGAACCAGTAGCTTTCTGGAAATCGAGACATTGGGAGCATATTGGAGCCCCAGCTGAGCTTTGGAGAGCTAGTCCTCCTGCTGGGGCTGTTTGGCAGGCCAGTCCGCATTGGATGCACCTTTCAGTGAATCTCTATAATGTAGGGCCTTGCCTCGAGGACCAGTATCGGTTTTCAATGTAGATGATTTAGACTTAGTTTTATGCTTAGACTTTGAAGAGACCTGAGAACCAAGAGAGGAGGCCGATGTCCTCGATGATGTGGAAGCCACTGAAATCGAGTCCGAGGCAAACAGGGAACCATGCTGTCTGTCTCTGTTCTGTAGGCCTTTTTTTGTCATTTGTTAGCTCAAAGGACAAACAGTTGGTAAATGGGCTGGGCCCAAACATTTTAAACACCAGTCATGTTTATTGACGATAGGAGTTGGGAAGGCGGGAAGGCAGATGCGCAGGCACAGTGGATTGCTCCCAAAAGCTTTATGATTGGACGCTGGGGTGCTTTATCGCACGGGCTCCGTCGGTACTGATACCACCTATATGTGAAGACTGCATTTCTGCTGGTTCCTGGAGATAACTAAATAAGTAGCAAAATCTTTGGAATTAAACAGAGCTCACTGGGAAAACAGAGTGAAGGAGATCCTGCACAACAGTGATGAGTGGAGAGCTGCAGGCATACATGATCCAGCTTCTCAAAAGCTTCTAAAATTATCTAAACTGGGGAAGCTTCTTTGCATGGGTTCTGCCAGATGTCATCCATTTATGAATATCTGTTATCCTGTTTGTTCTTGCAGTGATAGATAAGGACAGACTTTGAGGTCCTAATAAGAGTGAATGCTTCCACAAAGTGTGGTTACTCACCTGTAACAGGTGTTCTCCAGAAACAACAGGAATCAATCCTCATATATGGGTGACGTCAGCATCGATGGAACACGCACAGTAATCTCTCCCCAGCTTTCAAAGAAAGCCTTTGGGAGATCCACCACGCATGTATGGCTGCCTTCCCACCCAAGGGTGCCATCTTGCCTCAGTATGACAACAGCTCAAGACAGCAAAAAAAAAGAAAAATAACCCCATGGGGAAGAAGGCTGTGAGGACCAAATTCCTGCTGTTCCCAGAAAACACCTGTTACAGGTGAGCACCCATGCTTTCTTCGGGAATAAGCAGGAAGTCATTCCTCACATATGGGACTCCCTAGCTACAGACTACCAAAAAAACCTGTAAGTCACGGTGACCTAAAAAGTGAACCGTGAGGAACACCAGAGAGTACAGTGCGGTTGCAAGACCCCAGAGTTAACCAGGGAAACCAGCTCTGGAAGCCTAGATACACAGAAGGGCTGGAAGGCAAGGTTGCTTCAAACCCCAAACAAATAACTAAGTACCACCTGGCCAAAGGTGCTGTCCTGCTGGGACTCCTCCTCCAAGCAGTAACGTACTATGAGGATGTGAACTGAGAACCAGGTAATGGCCCGGCAGATCTCCAGCAAAGGAACTGAGTGGAGATTTGCCACAGAAGCTGCCATGGCCTGGACAATGTGCACTGTGACGTGATGCTCCAATGAAAGACTGGCCTTTCAGAAGGTGAAGGCGATGCAGTCTGCCATCCAAGTGGACAGAGTATGCTTGGAGACCGCTATGCCAAGGCGATTATGGTCATAGGAAATGAAGAACTGTTCCAAATAATAGGCCATGGCTTGCTTACATTCTAGCGTATGGAGCGCGGCCTCTGCCCTACTGGCCTGAGGTTACAGGAAAAAGGTGGGAAGCACCACCTCCTGGTTGAGGGGCAACAGGGAGATCACCTTAGGGAGGAACTTAGGGTGTGCCCAGGGCACCACCTTGTTCCTGTGAAACCTGGTGTAGGGGGCATGAGCCACCAGAGCCTGAAGCTCACTGACCCTGTGAGCAGATATGAGTGCCACAAGGAAAACCATCTTGCAGGACAGATACTTGAGGTAGCAGGAAGCCAGAAGCTCAAAGGGTGAAATGATGAGCTTAGAGAGAACCACAATGAGATCCCACGCTACTACCGGCGGTCGAATGGGTGGTCGAGAGAGCAGGAGGCCCCTCTGGAAGCAAGCCATGAGAGGCTCGGTGTAGAGGGGCTTCCCTTTGATGAGGTGATGGTGGGCAGATAGTGCACTGAGGTGAACCCTAATGGAGTTAGACTTCAGATCAGCATTAGACAGATGCAGCAGGTACTGCAGAATCAGCTGGACAGAATAGAAGTAGGCACCTCCTTCCGCACACCAGAGAAGTGACATCACTTGAAGGCATACGCCTGTCGGGTGGATTCCTTGCGCGATGCCAGCAGGACCTCTTCCACCTCCCTGGGCAAGTCGAAGTGGGCAAGGGCTACCCTTTCAGCATCCAGGCTGTCAGGGCCAGGGACCCTAGGTTGGGGTGCAGGAGAGTGCCATCCTCCTGCGAGAGCAGGTACAGGGTGCTCCCCAGAGGGACTGAGGGTGCCCAAGACAAGCTGAAGAGCAGCAGAAAACACAGCTATTGGGGCCACCGGGGGGCCATGAGGATCAGGGTGGCCAGGTTGAGCTGGGCTTTGAAGAGGGTTTTAGCAATGAGCAGCATGGGAGAGAAAGCAGAGAGGAGGCCTTCCATCCACAGAATGAGAAATATATCTGCTGCATGGGAGGGGTGTGGCACTCTGGAGCAGAAACCGGCCAGCAGAGTATTGGCTAGGCTGGCAAAGAGATCCAACACAGGGAGGCCCCAGTGATGGAAAAGTCAATGGGCCACCTGCGGATCGAGCTGCCACTAGTGGGGCTGGTGAACCTGGCTCAGTCGGTCTGCAAAAACATTGTCCTGGCTGAGGAGCATCCCACTTTTGCTGGTGAAAGTGCAGAGACAGACCACTTCCAAGCACCCTGCATGTTTTCTATGTTTCTATAGTAACTGAATCCCCCTGCATGTTTTCTATGTTTCTATAGTAACTGAATTCAAAAAAGCATGGGACAAACACAGAGGATCTCTAAAGGTAAAAAGGGGACTGTTGTAGTTGTTATGGAAGGGCAGACTAGATAGGCCATGTGGTCTTTTTCTGTCGTCATATTTCTGGTTGTCTGTCTGAATCAGAATGGACTGGTTCAACAGGTGGTGCTGAAAAGCTCAGAGAGTGAAGGCGATGGCTTGGAGCTCTAGAAAGTTGATCTGTTGAAGGCTTTCCGACATCAACCACAGGCCCTGAGTGTGAAGGTTGCCGTAGTGGGCTCCCCAGCCCAACTTGGAGGTATCTGTGGTAAGGACCTTCTGAGGGGTTGAGACCTGAAAGGGCATCCCTGTCAACAAATTCTGTGGCTGTTGCCCCCAGGCGAGGGACTCTGTGAGGGGACGGGTGACAGTCACCCTATCCTGCAGGCACTCCATCACCTGAGACCACTTGAAGCAGAGGGCCATGGGGCCGGATGCATGTGGAGAATGGCGTCAGTCGTGATGTGCACTGTCAAGGCCATGTGGCCCAGGAGGCGCAGCATGAGCCGGGCAGAGTACGAGTTTCGGCCCTGAATCTCCCTTGCGAGGGTCACTAGACACTGGGCCCTGTTGAGGAAGAGCAAGGCTCTTGCCTGGACCGTGTCTAACAATGTCCCTATAAATTCCAGGCTTTGGGTTGGTTGCAGGTGGGACTTGGGGTAGCTGATGACAAACCCCAGGTGCTTCAGGATGAGAATGGTGCAGCATGCCGCTTGATGCACTTTGACAGCTGTGCCGCCTCTGACCAGCCTGTCGTCCAGGTAGAGAAAAACGAACACTCCTTGCAACCGCAGGTGGGCAGTGACTACCGCCAGACACTTGGTGAACACCCTTGGGACCGAAGCCAGGCCGAAGGGCAGAATCCTATGCTGACTGTGGCATCCTCCAATGACAAACTGATGGTACTGCCAGTGGCACGGATGGATGGAAATGTGCATGTACGCGTCTTTGATATCTAAACAGCATAGCCAATCTCTCTGGTGGAGCTAAGGCAGCAACGTTCTAAGGGAGGGCATTTTGAACTTCTCCTTCACCAAGAACTTGTTGAAATCTCAATGATCCAGAATAGGACGAAAGCCGCAGGTCCTCTTGGAAACCGGCAAGTAGGAGGAGTAGAATCCCTTGCCCTTGAGGGGTGGCGGAACTAGTTCCACCGTCTTATCAGCCAGAAGCCCAGCGAGCAAATCTCAGAGAAGGAGAGTCACCTGGAGCTCCCCTGTAAAGAATAGAGGTGGTGTCCCTCACACACCACCTGGAGGGCCCAGGTGTCACTGGTGATGCTTAACCACTGGCTGGCATAGAACACCAGATGCTTTCCCATGTGCTGCAGGGGCTAGGTCTTCCGAGAGAGGAAAGGTTATGCCCAAGGAGTCAAAAGCATCCACTTGGTTGTAGCTGAGGTGTTGCCTGGGGCTTGGGGGCCCTTAGGCTTATGCAGGTCTGCTGGCCCTGTTGGGGAAAGATAGGAAGGCAGAGTACTGGGAGTAGTCTCTGTAAACCTTCCTCTTTTTCGGGTAAAGGGGCTTTTTCTCCCAAAGCCTTCCATCAGGGAGGGTCAGCGAATTTCTTGGAGAGCCTGCTCCTGGTCAGGAACTCGGATTCCAGCTCAGTGGCCTTGTCCGACATGGGCTTGCTGAAGAGATTCTCCCCCCAGCCTGGGACAATCAATCATCTTGTCCTGAACCCATTGCTCCAGGTCGGAGAACTGTAGCCAGGTCTGGCAGCGGGCACTAATGCCCACCGCAGCTACTCTGGCCACTGACACAAAGCCGTCATTAGGCCACACGAGTGATGAATTTAGAGCACGCCTTGACTATCGAGGTCAGGGTCCGGATCGCTGAAGAGGTTCTTCTGTCAGCCCAGCCGAGAAACTGGCAAGCTCCCTCGCCATGTCCCACAAGTACATACCCATGCAGAGCTGGTAGGCCTGGATCAGACCGACGAGCATTAAGCCCTGGTAGCACATTCTGCCTAAAGCATCCATGGTGTGGGCCTCAAAGCCGGGGGGCACCGAGAAGTGCTTCTTCTGGCTCATGATCCTGCACATGGCTGACTCCTTAACCATGGAGTTATGAAGCAGCTAAGCTTTTTAGAACCCAGGACTCCTGCGGACTCCATACATGGCATCGAACCGCCTGCTCACAATCGGCACCGAGGCCAGGGACTCCCCACATGTGGAAAAGTAGTTGTTCCAGGATGGGGAGAAACAGGCACTATAAGTGCCTCCTTCAAATTGGCCTTGTACTCGAGGATCTTGAAGTTCTCTGCCCAAGGATCCTCCTTGGGCTCCGTAGTGAAGGCCAGGACCTTCAACATGCCCCGGATGAACTCCAAGGAGAATCCCTCAAGAGGAGACCTACACTGGTCCTCTGGCAGGGAGTGGTCCGATGGGACATCCTGATTGAGGCAGGTATTGGGGAGCTCATCATCAGTCTCCCAGTCCAACTCTGAGTCGAAGGAGACCTTGAGAACCCTCAGGGCCTCATGACTGAGCCAGGTCACCAGTGCCCTTAGGCCCCCAGAGCCCCTGCACTCTGACCCAGAGGCACTGGCCGGAAAAGCACAGTTACTTACCTGTAACAGGTGATCTCTGGGAACAGCAGGAATAAGTCTTCACATATGGGTATCGTCGGCACCGACGGAGCCTGCACGGGAACGCTCCCCAGCGTCCAATCAGAAAGCTTTTGGGAGCATCCCACAGCGCCTGCGTGCTGCCTTCCCGCCTTTCCCAACTGTCTCTCCTCAGTTAGGTTTTAAAGCTGAGACAAAGAGAGAGAGAGAGGGAAAGGAAAGATAGATAGAGAGATACAACTCCCAGGGGAGGTGGGTGGGTTGTGAAGACTTATTCCTGCTGTTCCCAGAGATCACCTGTTACAGGTAAGTAACTGTGCTATCTCCAGGAACAAGCAGGAATGAGTCTTCACATATGGGGACTCCCTAGCTTTAGATGTCAGGGAGAGACCCCAGAAGTTGTGTGTCCCTGGGACAGGGCTCCACCTCCCTCCATGGAACTCTGGCATCCCATCAGGGATGGTGGGCAGGAGTTGATTAAGTATGGAACAGGTGTTTTTAGAACAGCCTGACCAAACAAGGCATCCCGGCGGGAGTCCTTGTCCAAGCAGTAATGGGCTGTGAAAGTATGAACCAAGGCCCAAGTGGCTGCTCGACAGATGTCATCAACAGACACAGAGTTCAGATGAGCCATTGAGGCTGCCATGGCCCTCACATTGTGAGCTGTGACATGGCCCTCCATAGAAAGGTTCTTATTCTGATAGGCGAAAGAAATACACTGGGCAATCCAGTTAGACAGAGTTCTCTTGGAGACTGGCAGTCCCAAATGAGAAGGATCAAAGGCAACAAAGAGCTGAGAGGACTTTCTATGTTGCTGTGTCCTTTGTAAATAAAAAGCCAGAGCTCTTTTACAGTCCAGGGTATGAAGATTCCTCTCTGCACTTGATGCATGAGGCCCTGAAAAAAAGACAGGCAGGTAGACCTCCTGGTTGAGGTGAAAGGGCGAGACCACCTTAGGCATAAAATGTGGATGAGTCCTAAGGACTACCTTGTCATGATGGAACCTTGCATAAGGTGGATTAGCTACGAGTGCTTGCAATTCACTAATACGACGTGCTGATGTGATTGCAATAAGAAAGATAACTTTCCAAGAAAGGTATTTCAAGGAGGTGGTAGCTAAAGGTTAAAAAGGTGGCTTCATAAGCTGACCCAAGAACCAGGTTCAAGTCCCATGCCACCGGAGGTGGTCTAATGGGAGGCTGTTAAAAGGAGGCCTCTCATGCGGTTTTTAAGTTAAGTCACGATATATTTATCAATAAACTCAGCATTGTTATTACACCTGAAATTTAAGAAACACTGAGGTCATTGATGTTACTGACAGCACCGTAAGAAAGGACGCGAGTCCAGAAAGAGTGCTAGTCGAATCTGAGACCTAATATCAGTGTTAACATAGAGAATATCGAACTTATTCTAGAAGAGAAGATTGGACGAACTATTTCCTAGTACTACAGTAATTCGTTCAGAACATAAGACCTCATATGGTTGTATTTATACAGGAAGTCTTGACACCAGTGAAGGAGGAAAGCATCCCTTGCCTAAGCCCCCTGAGCTGGACTTCTGGTACAGAACGGGGGAAGTTTGGCATTCCACGGACTTGCAAAGAGGTCTATGTCCAGGGATCCCCAAATCTGAAAATTCCTGGTCACCTGGTCCACATGTAGGGACCACTCAAGTGGAAGCAGAACTCGACTGAGCCTGTCTGCCCAAGAGTTTTGAACGCCTGGAAGATAAACTGCCAGAAGATGAATTTGATGCTCCCTGACGAGGGCCCACAGTCGCAAAGCTTCGTTGCAAAGTGACAAAGAGCCAGTTCCCTCCTGCTTGTTCACATAGAACATGGCTACCTGACTGTCCGTGTGGATAAGGACTGTCTTGCAGCTGAGCAGGGTGTGGAACACGCGCAGAGCAAGGAAGATTGCTCTGAGTTCCAAGAGATTGATATGTAGACAAGTCTCCTGTGGGGACCAGATGCCCTGGGTGGAGAGGTCTTGTAGATGAGCTCCCCACCCCATTGGAGAAGCATCTGTTGTGAGAGTTGCTTGGGGTAGGGATTGCTGAAAGGGGGACCCGAGCAACAGGTTTTGAGGGGACTTCCACCACTGGAGAGACAAAATGAGGCGACTTCTGTTAGTCTAATGCCTGGGCCCATTGGGTGTATAAAGTCCACTGAGCTGCTTTCATGTGAAGGCAAGCATATGGGACCACATGCACGGTGGATGCCATGTGGCCTAGTAACTGTAACATCTCTCGAGCAGTTAAGTGAGGCTTCAACTCTGCTTGAGAAGCTAACTGCACCAAGTGAAGGCAACAGGCCTGGGGGAGATAGGCCCTTGCCTTTGTGGTATCCAGCAACGCCCCTATAAACTCCAGGGACTGAGTAGAGGTTAAATTGGATTTTGGGATGTTTATTATCAGCCCTAAATACTGAAGGATACTCATTGTGCAGGCTAGAGAACTCTTGGCCTCTGACTGAGTGGGAGCTCAGATGAGCCAGTCGTCCAAATAAGGGAAGATGAATATTCCCAGAGTGTGCAGAAATGCAGCTACTACTACCATGCATTACGTGAACACCCTTGGTGCAGAGGCCAGACCAAAAGGAAGCATTATGTATTGATAGTGCTTCTCTTGAAAAAGGAACCGAAGGAACCTTCTGTGAGTTGGATGGATGAGAACATGTGTGTACGCATCCTTGAGATCTAGAGAACAAAGCCAATCCTGACTCTGAAGGTATGGCAGCAGAGTTCCCAGAGAAATCATTTTGAATTTTTCCTTGACTAGGAATTTGTTCAATTCTCTGAGATCTAAGATGGGTCTGTAGCCCCCTGTTTTCTTTGGAATAAGAAAATAGGGGGAGTAGAAGCCTGTGCCCTGTTGTTGAAGAGGCACTTCCTCTATTGCCCCTTGGGCGAGAAGGGTGGCAACCTCCTGCCCCAACAGGCTGAGGAGGAAGGTTGGAGAATTGAACTGGTGCACTCTTGTGTGAGGGGGCAAGCTTGAAAAATGAAGTTTGTACCCCTCTCTTATGATGGAGTGTCCAATGCTCTGCTATAATTTGCTCCCATCTGGGAGCAAAATGACATAACCTTCCTGGAATGGTGGAGGGCTCTGGTCCTTCCAGAGCCAGGAAGGCTAAGTTCTCTAGCGGAAAGTCAAAGGCCCTGAAGGGGCTGAGGATGCTGGGTCGGTGGAGGCCTAGCAGCCTTTGCTTTGCTCTGTTTGGATGATTACTGACGTTTGGTAGGGAACTGAGCTGCAGAAGATGCCCGCTGACCATAAGCAGGATAGAATCTTCCCTTTTTAGAAAAAGGTGCTTTCTTGAACAACCTTTTCTTAGCAGGAGCAGCTGTGGATTTGGATAGTCTATCCAAGGCAGAGTTTTCAGCATCCATCTGATTGGCTTTTGCTTGCCAATCTTTACCAAACAGGTTCTCACCTGTACAAGGGATATTTCCCAATTCATCTTGAACCCAGATCTCCAAATCAGATGCTTGAAGCCAAGCAATTCTACGTGCACCTATGGCAATAGCTGAGGCTCTGCTGACACATTCAAAGGAGTCAAAAGCTGCACGGTTGGAGAATTTGGAGATATCTTGGGCATGTTTAAGCCAAGTGAGAAAATCCTTTCTTTTATCTTCAGAAATAAAAAGGAATTAAAATCTGCAAATGATCAGTGACCTCTTAAGAACATTCCCATGTAAAGACTATAGGAATTAATTCTCGCAGCAAGCATGGAAGCTTGGAAGACTCTTCTTCCAAAAGCATCCAGGGTTCTACATTCACGTCCTGGAGGATTAGAGGCATGTCTTTTGGCACTTCTAATCTTTCTCATAGCAGACTCAACCACAATAGAGTGGTGAAGAAGTTGAGTTTTATGGAAACCAGGACAAGGAGGGACACGATACATGGTATCCAACCTGCGAGAATGAGGGGAGGTGGTCAGAGGTGCTTCCCACATCCTTAACATGAGATCATACAAAATCTCGTGAACAGGCAAGGTAGCTGCCTCTTTAGGAGTTTTAGAATATTGTAAAATATCTAACTCCTTGGCTCTGGGTTCTGTCTCAGGGGCCACCATAATGGAAAGGCCCCGAGCCACCTCCCTGATGAAGTCTTGAAAAGATAAGTCCTCTGGAGGAGACAAACTTCGGTTAGGAGAGGACTCCTCCTGAGGAAGAAGCATCACTGCATCGACCGACTCTTCAGAATCCTCAGAGGAATCGAAGTATCGTCTGTCCGGATGCTCTTGCAAAGCCCGATACCCGTACCGACTGGGATCGGCATCGGGAATAACCGGTACCGGGATATCAGTTCCGGAGGGCTGCAGAGGACAGAGTACTGGCATAGCCGACACTGATGCCGATATCCATGCCACCGGTACTGGGATCGGTACTGATGGCGATGCTATTGACGGTACCGGTGGGGTAGTCTGTTGCGGTACCATGGGTGTCGATGCCACAAGGAAAGCTGCCAGACTGCGTTCTATGGACAGAATCCTCTGATCCATCGATGCCGCCAATGCTTGGAAGTTGGTACCGGTGGAAACCACCGGTACCCCAGATCATGGCACCAGGAGATCTGTCGAGGCCACGCCATCGAGATCATCCTGGAACCCCGATGATGATGCTTTAGAGGCCGAAGCCTCCCGCCGGGGTAATTTTGCCGGTGCAGAATCCTCGAGGGCAACGCCAGAGGCATCTCGATGCTTAGAAGGAGATCTACCCTTCGAGGACGGGCTGGATTTATGTTTAGTTACCTGAGATCCATGTGAGGAAGAAGCAGCCCTGGAAGACGTCGATGCCACTGAAGCCGCATCAGAGGGAAAGAGGGTACTGAGCTTGGCAGCTCGGTTCTGCCGACCTCTTTTAGACATCATAGAACAGGACATACAATCTGTGATGGAATGGTCAGGACCTAAACATTTTAGACACCAGTCATGGGTGTCGGTGACAGAAATTGTACCGCCACATTTTGTGCACTTCTTAAATCCTGAGGCAGGTTTTTCCATGTTAAGGAAAAGAGGTTTTGGGCCTAAGGCCCAAAACGCAAGTGCACCTGAAGAAAAGAAACGGAAAAAAGATTTTTTTTTTTTTTTAAACAAGAAAAGAAAAATTCCGGCGGTACCGGTGGAGCGTCGAAGAAGGCAGACGCAACACAAAAGAAATAAAGAAAAATAAATTCTTCTGCGGTGACAGGAACACGACCTGCTGGCTCCACGGAAAAAGAAGAACTGAGGAGAGACAGTTGGGAAAGGCGGGAAGGCAGCACGCAGGCGCTGTGGGATGCTCCCAAAAGCTTTCTGATTGGACGCTGGGGAGTGTTCCCACACAGGCTCTGTCGGTACCGACGATACCCATATGTGAAGACTCATTCCTGCTTGTTCCTGGACATAGTCCTCTATCTCATACAGGAATGAGATCGGTGCCTGGAATCATTTCAAGGTCAATGGCACTCGAGGATCGGTTCCATGACCTCTAGTGACTTCCTCGCAGTGAAGGGGCCGATGACTCGGAGGATCCGGACATCAATCCGCACTGCTGGGCCAAGGTGGTAGCGATGCTGTGCTCAAGGGCAACCATTCTTACCCTCAAGACCAGATGGCTCGGCAGCTACCGGTGTGGGCACTGAATGCTTCGGGCATGACGCCGGCTCCATCGAAGGGGCGTCATCGATGAGGATGGATTTAGGAAACCAGGGTCGATCTCCCGACACTGATGGTGTTTTCTCCTACTGGAGCAGCTTGGAGGGCTGCTCCCAGCCATCACCCTTGGTATCGTGCCAGGGACTCTGATGCTAGTGACTGTGGGATTTACCCAAAGCTCCGGCGTCATCATACGACGATGCCATCAACAATGTCTGGCTCTTCAGGGGACGACCTTCAGAAGACAATCCCCAGTCCAATGCCCTGCAACCTTGGGGCTTATAATGGGGACGGCAGTCATGCAAGGCTGAGGCCACTGTGGAGGCCCAAAAGGGCACCAGCTTTGTGAGCAATGCTGGGGTCGAAACTGAGGTCTTTCCGAATATGGACTCTCACTGCTTCTTATGGTTTCTCCATACCTTGCTCGTCATTTACAGACAGAAACCACAGGAGGCATCATGGTCCACACCGATGCATCAGAGGCAGCAATCGTGCAGATCCGTGAGGGATATGGTGGGCTCACAGCGGTTGCACTGCTTGAACCCACTGGCCGAGGATGGCGCCCACGGGATCAAACTCAAATGTCCCAGCCACAGAGGGCACGAGGTTTCCCACGCACTGAGGAAAAAGACCCGAGAAAAATGAGGTGTCGAGGTGGCTGTGGACCTGGGGAGGCAAGGCGGCACCAGAACTCGTACAGAAGGAAAAAATAAGAAAGCAGTAAGAACCACCAACCTTTTCCGGGATGCAAACGAACCTCTGATGGGCTCCACGAAAAAAAGGAAACTGAGGCATGATGGCACCCTTTGGCAGGAAGGTAGCCATGCATGCGTGGTAGATCTCCCAAGGCTTTCTTTGATAGGCAGGGAGAGGTCACCACGTGGGCTCTGTCGATGCAGACATCACCCATATTTGATGACCGACTTTCTGTTTGTTCCCAGAGAACAGATTTAAATCGGCTAATGAAATGGTACTGCACTGTTGATAACTGGCCATTTGGAAATTCTTTCCAATACCCTGCAACAAACTCATTAAAATCATTTGAAGGAACAAATGTGGTTGGTTCTGGAAGGGACAGTGAAACAGACGAAAGTTTATCTGCCTCAGTCACCAGACTGAAGTCAATGATATCAGACGTTGTATTGCTGATTGTTGCACAAAGGAATCCTGAAGAACAGACAAAATAGAAGAATCCTACACTGGAATTGCATTAGTAGTGCAAAAGAGATCTTATATAGTGTCAGTAAGCTGTATCTGATCTGCACCGGGTTCACTTTACAAGGACTGAACCTAGTCAAGGTCTTGGGGCTGATGCTTCAAGGCAGTAACTTGTGCTAGAGACAACCGCACAGGTCTGCACTTGGGAGATTAAAAAATACTTTAGTGCTAACACCTACATTTTTTTGCGCTTTGGAAGGTGTTGAGGATTATGCCTTAACCTCAAGCCCATGCAAGTGCTCTGGGTCTAGAAACCTTCAAGAAGCCAGGTGCCAAAGTAAGTAGTATCTGGCTATCATCTTGTAAAACAGGAGGTAGGAGGACAGTTTTGCCAAAGAGTCTCTACTCAAATGCACAGTTCTCCAACCTCTGCACAGAGAACTTTCTCTTCTTTCTTTACTTGAAAAAGGCTCTTTTCAGCCTCATAGTGGCTGTGAAGGCAGGTGAGGCCACTCTTTTGGGCTCACGGAGACAAGCAAGAACAATGCTTGGATTCAAATTCAGTGTGGCCAGAGCACAAGCAGATTAGACACTTAGAATTCTATATTTTTTGCCAGATTGCAAGCAGGGCTGAAATCCTGACTTTAGCGACATGACAGGAAAAAATTATATTAAAAAAAAAAAAAGAAAAGAAACCAAAATAATGAACATCAGAAGACGCAGAGGAAAGGACCTCTCAATAATTATAGGGAGAGCTTTGTTTCCGTGTCTGTTTGGCAGAACAGAAGAAAACAAAACAGAGATGCTTAAGAGACTGCAGCATGTGGGAAATGTCATGCATGCTCAAAGTTTTACAATACACATTTTGAGCTCTGGGACAGCTGTTCCATTCCACTGGTGTATGATGACATCATCCACTTGGATGCCTGATTAATCCTGCTTGTCAACAGAAAATCCACAGCATCAATGTACACAGTGCATGAAAAATACTTCATATGATTTGTTTTCAAATCTACTGGTTGTTAGTTTCATAAAAGATTCTTTTGTTTTAAGTGCTGTTTGAAAGGTTAAGCAACTATTCTCTAACTGTAATACCCCATTATGATTTCACTAACTTCTATCATTATCCCTTTCTCAGTCTCTTTTCAAGTTGAAGAGTCTTAACCTGTTTAGCCTTTCCTCATAACATTTTTGCTGTCATTCTCTGAACCTTTTCTAGTTTTACTCTATCATTTCTGAGATTTAGTAGTACTCTCAGAACAAGACAGTTTTTAAGTAATACTAGAATCCAAAGTACGGGGAGTTTCTGCCACCTTGTTAATAGGCTTATGTTTTATGCCTGTCACTGGCTTTGTGTTGTTTTAATGTACTGTGTTTTTTGCTCATGTCTGTTTTGCTATCTTATGTTGTTGTGTGTTATTTGCATAATCTGCCAGAGCAAGCATTTGAACTGGTGAACTATAAGTATTGCAAAATGAAACAAATGATCTAGGTAACAAAGGAGAAGAGAAGATTTATCCAGCAATTTGAAATTGGTTTAAAGGAAAAATATTACAATAGACACTTTTGAACTTTTCTTTGATTGGTGTTCAAGAGCAGGCTTGTGTGCCTTGAGTTGGCCTTTTTCATCATAAATTTTTAAGAGTTTGTTAATGAAACATGGGCCAACTTAGCAGGTGAAACATTTAAAAGAAAATTAGCCTTTAGACATAATTGTTGGGGAAACTGCAGTTATATTTTGGGTCTTCTGTACCTTTGAAATTGAACCTCATATTTGTATTGGATTTTAAGTTATAAAAATCACAATTAATACTTTCTTTTAACATTATTTTGGGGTGCATAAAGCATCTATAATTCTCATCTACAGATATTGCCCCTGATAGTTCTTCAAAGCTCCCCTTCACGGATAAGACAAGTGCTCGTTACGGCAGCACAAACATTAAAATTGGACAAAAAGGGTAAGGAGCATTTTATGCTCAGAAAATCCCATAAATGTGAAATTACTTAAGGGGAGTGATGAGACTACTTCAAAATGTGATCACACACCTGTCCTACTCCTTAGTAAAAGTTATTAGTAACTGAATTACCCTTAATGACTTGGCCCTGTCTTCTAAAAGTGTACAACTACTACTGTGAATGAGTCAATCAAACCTGAGTACATCATTCTCAAATTGTATAAAATTCCAGCAGCCACTGTGGTGTTGGAGAAAACTAGAGTCTTTGCAGGTTGTGATATTTTATACTGTAGCAATTATCTAAACATGATATACATGATCATTCAAAACCACAAAAGGACTTTTAAAAATATGAGGCTTATGTGATCTTGAAAGTTTACTCATCACCAGATAGTTCTTGTATCAGTCCAGTTAAAGGCATCCCAACCAGCAGAGAACACACATTAGATTGTATGCCAATGTCCAAAATAATTTCATATGGACTAGATGAAAATTAAAAGGCAAACCAACTTACAAGCACAAATCATCTTACCATTTGCATGCTTAAGATCTATGAAAATAAGATTAACAATACAGTCCTGGGAGCTTGTAAACAAAACAGAATTATCATTTAAGAGAGAAATTGGAAAACATACGTGGAACGCTGAAGGCTCCGAGGAGAGGCAGGCTCATGTCCTGGCTGCTTGTCAGCAGGTCCTGGCTGCTGAGGTACTGACTGAGTGGATGGTCCTTGTTTTACTCCTGCTGTGCTAACCTACAAAGTAAAAAAAAAAAATGTGCTATCATATTACATACCACAACCATATATATACTTAATATAGATCATCCTGCCTAGATAAACAAGGTAAAAATTGTTGAAAACAAATCTTCTTATGCTAGGTTGAGTAAAACAAACAAGTTCAAGACAGTGCACAAATCCAGTCAAATTTAAAAAAAAAAATTTCAAATGCCTCCCCCCCAAAAAAAACAAAACAAAACAAAAAAGAGGTTATGAACAGGTTTCTTTGGTATGTTCACAATGTTTTATGGTGGTCTCACATTGTTCACAATGCATTTGTTAAATCTACATTCTCCATTCTATAAGCAAGCATTTAAGTAACTGCTTAATATTCAGAACTGTGACTAGAAAAATAAACATACTTTGTATATATTAACTGTTTTACTTTTATTCTTTTGGCATGCTGTTTGATACTCAAAAAAGAGACATTATTTATGACTTACTTAATCATTTTCATTCCTTGAGTCTTATAAGAGCAATCCAGACCAGCATATTATAATCCCCAGCCAGCAGATGGAGACAGAGAAATCTTGAGGCGGACTCTTCACCCCTATAAGGTTGATGCCTAGGGACCAACCTAATTCACGATTTCACGGCTGTGGCATTTTCCGTAAATTTGGCCGCCTTCCATGAAAAACGTGAGGTTCCCGCGAAGGGGTGAGAGCTGGTTCAGGAGCTGCTGATCTGAACTGCGCATGCATGGTTCTTCAATTTGGGAGCGTTTACTTACAGCCTGATTCCCACGGAGGGGTGAGAAAGCAGGTTCAGGAGCAGCCCTTCTAACGTCATCTCTTGGCCCCGCTAAAAAGAACTGCGCAGGGTGCTTCAATTAGGAGTGTTTACTTACAGCCTGATTCAGGTAGTCCACAGTATACACAGTATTCTTTGACACCACCATAATTTGAAGGCAGGGTGCTTCAAATTGGGAGCGTTTAGTCTGAATTAAAAATTGAATTATGTCAAAGTGCATCAGTGATGTCGATAATAAAGAAAGCTGAACATGTCTTGTGCAGAACGAGCTAAGCAGTATCCAAAGGGAACTTTACATGCCGATTCTGGAAAATTATTTTGTTTGTACTGTAACGTTACTGTTGATCACACCAGGAAAGGAAGTATTGACAGGCACTTGAAATCGTCAGTTCATGCTTCCAAAAGAAAAGCAGCAGAAGCAGCACTGGATAGAAAGGCAAAAAAGCAGGGAATGTTTTCATGTAGCACGGAAGCGAGGGACGAGCGCAATATAGCTGTATTTGAATTGGTTGAAGCATTTACTGAAGCTAACATTCCTTTGGAAAAACTAGACCATCCCACCTTGCGCTCCTATCTACAAAATCACATCCCGAACCTCCCTCTCAAGGCAGTAATGGGCCACAAAAGTCTGGCTTGAAGACCAAGTAGTGGCCCGGCAGATGTCTGCCAACGGAACAGAGCGGAGATGAGCCACTGACGCAGCCTTCGCCCTGACACGATGAGCCGTGACTCGACCCTCCAATGAGAGGCCGGCTGCCCGATAAACCCAGGCGATACAGTCAGCGACCCAAATGGACAAAGTACGCTTGGAGACAGGTAACCCCAACCTATAGGGGGCAAAAGAAACGAAGAGCTGAACAGCCCTCCGATGCTCCCGCGTACGGTCAAGGTAGAAGGATAACGCCCTCCTACAGTCCAGGGTATGCAGGACCATCTCAGCCCGGTTGGCATGCGGCCTGGGAAAGAAGGTCAGAAGAACCACCTCCTGATTGAGGTGAAAAGGAGAGATAACCTTAGGGAGAAACTTCGGGTGAGTCCATAAGACTACCCTATTCCTGTAGAACCTAGTGTAAGGGGGATCAGACACTAGTGCCTGAAGTTCACTTACTCGCCTAGCAGAGGTAAGAGCTGCCAGAAACAAGGTTTTCCAAGAGAGAAAACGGAGAGGGCAGGTAGCCATAGGTTCAAATGGCAGACAAGTAATCCACTGTAAGACCACATTCAGATCCTACTCAGGGGCTGGTGGACGTAAAGGAGGCTTAAGCAGGAGGAGGCCTCTGAGAAAACGAGCCTGCCGTCCACCGGCGAGTGGTGCGCTGAGAGCGCACTGAGGTGAACTCTGACAGAGTTGGACTTAAGGCCTAGATTGGAGAGGTAAAGCAAATATTGCAATACTACCACTACCAAGCACGAGAAGGGATTCACACTGTGCTGAGCTCACCATGCGGAGAATCTATGCCACTTAAGAGCGTAGGATTTCCTGGTGGATTGCCGTCTAGAGGCTAAGACTACGTCTTCCACCTCTCGAAGCAGTAGTAGGGGAGCCAGGACTACCCTTTCAAAGCAAGGCCATCAGATGAAGGGACTGGAGGTTGGGGTGCAAGAGAGATCCCTGTTCCTGAGACAGGAGATCATGTTGAATCCCCAGAGGAAGAGGAGTGTCCACCGCCAGTTGCAGCAGAAGCGGGAACCACGGTTGCCTCGGCCACCTGGGGGCTATCAGAATCATTGAGGCCCCGTCCTTGAGGACCTTGAACAATGTTCGAGACACTAGTGGCGTGGGAGGAAACGCATACAGTAGGCCTTGGGACCAGGGAATCAGTAACGCATCCGCTGCTACTCAGAGGATGCGGTTGCCTGGAACAGAATCTCGGGAGTTGCCGGTTCAGAGGACTGGCGAAAAGATCCATGGTGGGTAGGCCCCATTTGAGAAAGATCTGCTGAACCACCAACGGATTCAATCTCCACTCGTGTGGTTGCAGGATCCTGCTCAGTCTGTCCGCCAGGTAATTTTCTTGACCAGGGAGGTAGAACGCCTTGAGGAGGATTCCGTGATTGACAGCCCAATAGCACAGCCGTTGTGCCTCCTGACAGAGAAGGAAGGAGCCTGTGCCTCCTTGTTTCTTCACGTAGAACATGGCAACTTGATTGTCCGTCTGGACCAGTACAGACTGGTGAGATGTGAGGTGGGAGAAGGCTCTCAGAGCTAGGCGTATCGCCCGTAGCTCCAGGAAGTTTATCTGCTGAGCAGCCTCCCAAGGGTTCCAGAGACCCTAAGTACATGCCCCTTGGCAATGTGCTCCCCAACCTAGAAGAGAAGCATCTGTCGTCAGCACTTGAGAATGCGGAGGGGATTGAAAAACCACTCCGAGTACCAGATTCGGAAGATGAAGCCACCATTGCAGAGAGGAGACGAGCATGGTGGATATTTTTACTGAGTCTGCAAGGCTCCCTGTGGCTTGATGCCACTGAGTGCGAAGGCTCCACTGAATAGGCCACATGTGCAGGCGGGCATTGGGGGTTACATGAACCGTGGAAGCCATATGGCCGAGAATTCTCAGGAATTGCCTGGTGGAGACCAGGGAATTGCTGTGAAACTGCCCGGCTAGATCCATCAACCTGTGGGCTCTGTCCACTGGCAGAAAAGCCTTCGCCTGAAGAGTGTCCAGCCTTGCTCCTATGAATTCCAAGTTCTGGGAAGGGAGCAAAGTGGACTTTGCGAAGTTTATGACAAACCCCAAGTGCTGAAGCAGAGCCACAGTGCGAAGGATGGCTTGACTGGCCTCCTGGGAAGACTGGCCCCTTATGAGCCAGTCGTCCAGGTATGGGAACACAAAAAGACCTTGAAGCCTTAGGTAGGCCGCCACCACCGCCAGGCACTTTGTGAACACCCTGGGGGCAGAGGTTAGTCCAAAGGGTAGTACTCTGTACTGATAGTGGTTTCCTCCCACAACAAATCTGAGATATTGCCTGTGGTCTGGATGAATAAGGATGTGAGTATAAGCATCCTTTAGATCCAAGGAGCATAGCCAATCTCCCTGCTGGAGGTAGGGCAGCAGGATTCCAAGGGTAAGCATCTTGAACTTTTCCCTCTCCAGGAACTTGTTGAGGTTGTGCAAGTCTAGGATGGGTCTGAGGCCTCCTGTTCTTTTTGGTACCAAAAAGTACCTGGAATAAAAGCCGTGACCTCTCAGGTGGTGGGGCACCGGTTCCACAGCCTGGTCCTTTAGCAGACTTGCTAACTCCTGAAGGAGTAGGTCCCTGTGCAGAGGGAGTCTTGAAGGCTCCCCTGGAAAATAGGAGGGAGGTACCAGGTGAAAATGGAGAAGATAGCCCTTTTGGACTATATGGAGCACCCAGGTATCTGATGTGACGGCTGACCACCTGTGGGCAACGTGGGCCAGCCGGCCTCCTGTGCTGATGTGAGCCAGCTGAGAAGAAGAGGCTATGCCTTCTGAGTCAAAAACCCCCACCCTGCTGAGCAGGGGCCGGTGTTGGTGGCTTGGGGGCCTTCTGCCTACGGGGCCCATGACTCTGCCCCTTGGCCTGCTGATCCTGTTGGGGAGCTGCAGAGGCCTGATAATGAGGGTATTGTTTATAGGCAGAGGACTTCCTCGGGTAAAAGGTCTTTTTTCCCGAGCCCTTCTTTTTCTGAGAAGGGGCAGAGGTTTTTCTGGAAAGCCTAGTCCGGGTCAGAGTCTCAGTCTCGAGTTCTGCAGCCTTTTCAGCCATGGGCTTGCCAAAGAGGTTTTCACCCCTGCAGGGGACATCGACCAACTTGTCCTGAACCCATGGCTCGAGGTCGGATGACTGTAGCCAAGCCTGTCGGCAGGCACCGATGCCGGCCCCGGCTACTCGGGCCGAAGCCTCGAAGCCATCGTAGGCTGCTCGAGAGATAAACTTCTAGCACTCTCGAATACCAGTGGACAAGGCCTGGAACCTCTGCAAAGGTTCCTCGGAGAGACCAGCAGAGAACCCGGCAATCTCCTTTGCCAGGTCTCGGAGATACATGTCCATGTAGAGCTGGTATGTCTGGACATGGCAAGCAAGCATAGAGCCCTGGAAGCACTTCATACCGAGGGCATCCAGGTTCCGGGCCTCCCGGCCGGGAGGCACCAAGGAGTGCATCTTCTGACTTTTCAGTCGATGCATGGCCGATTCCACAACCATGGAGTGGTGCAGTAATTGTGCCTTTTGGAACCCGGGGCTCTTGCGGACTCGATAGATGGAATCGACCCGCTTGCTTAACATCGGCGTCGAGGCCGGGATCTCCCACATGCGGAAGAGCAGCCATTCCAGCATCGGAGGAAACGGTACAGTAAAGGTCTCCTTCGGGGGAGAGTCATACTGGAGGGCCTCGAGCTCCTCGGCTCGAGGCTCCTCCTCAGGATCCGCAGGGAATGCCAAGGCCTTGGCCATATCCCGCACAAAGTCCGAGAACCGGGTATCCTCCAGTGGGGATCGTCTCCGAGGTTCAGACTCCGGCGGGTCCGATGGGACACACCGAGTCCGATAGGTGTCAGGTGACTCTTCGTCCTCCGTCTCCCAGCCCGACTCCTCAGAGGAGGAATCGAGCGGCTCCGGTCGGTCGGGCGGGCACCGATGCCATCCGCCCCAACGCTGAGGGTACCGGCGTTGACGACCTCGGTCCCGAACGGGAGGCCGAGGGAGACCGTGGCTGAGGATCGACTCGAGCCCGCATGGACTTGAGGATCGGCTCGGCCTCCGGGGTCGACTTGGACGTCGAGGTTCCGGTGGTCGGGGCAGATGCACCGGTGAGACCGCCGATCAATGCCCGCTGCTGTTCCATGAAGGCAGCGAGGCTGCTCTCCAAGGCCGTCAACCTGATTACGAGCTCAGGAGACCTAGCAGCCCCCGACTCGGGCCCTGACGGCGTCGGGCCCGACGTCAGCTCCCCTGGAGGAGAGTCCACGAGGACTACAACACTCACGTGTCCAGGAGACTCCATCTCGAGACGAGGTTGCTTGGCAGTCCTCTCCGACTCCGAAGACCCGCGACGGCTATCGGGGCTATGCGACCTGGCCCTCGAGGAACCAGGAGCGTCCACCGATGCCGCCCTCGCGGGTTTCTTCTTCCTGCGCTGTTTCCGCGAAGGAGACCCCCGATCAGAGGAACCCCGACACTGCTCGGGGCCAGAGTCCCGAGACCTCGAGGCCTTTGACGAGGTCCGGGCCCGTCCGGACGCGGAGTCAGAGAAGATCCTATCCTTCTGGTGCTGCCGACTCCTCAACGCCTTCGAGGACATTTTTCCACACGGACCACAGATCATCGGGTCATGCTCGGGTCCGAGGCAGCAGTCATGTGTGTCGGTAAGAGACATAAGTTTCTTACACCGATCACACTTTTTAAACCCGCTGGCAGCCATCGGGGGAAAAAGGGCCCCTGCGAGGTCAAAAGACAGGGCTGCCAGTGAAAAAAGAAAAATGGCTCGAACGCTAGTCACAAAGGACAAAAACCGAAAAAGAGAGAGTGGGCTCGATACCGGCGTATCGGGCCCAGGCGGGAAAAGGATCCGGCGTCGAACCGAAGGAGAAGAAGAAAAAACAGGGAAATCAACTTTTTCCTTGGCGAAAAACGTACTACGTCCGTCGGACTCCACGGAAAAATGAAGACTGAGCAAGATGGCACCCTTGGGCGGGAAGGGGACCGCGCATGCGCGCTGCAATTCCCAAAGCTGCAATTCTTTGAAAGCTGGGGAAATGCTCCGCACGGGGGCTCCGTCGGCGCCGACGTCACCCATATGTGAGGACTGACTTCCTGCTTGGTCCTGGAGAACAGAACCGAACCAAATTCAACTGCCACTTAGGAGGTTCCTTTAAGGACCCTAGCAGCCCAAAGATTATGGGAACTCAGCAAACCAGTGCCCCTCACTGATGTTTAGCAGTGCCAACCCACAGAGCACCATACAGAAGCCTCTTCATTCAACACCTGGCACCATCCAGAGCTGCCACCAGACAAGGAGGGGCCCTGAACAGGTCTGGTAAGACTCAAGGAAAATAAATTATCACATAAGACAATTATATCTTCTTCTTCATCGTCTATACTAGACCAGCTGGACATCCCCAACTTTCTGGGGGCGAGAATTAGACAATATGGCTCCGATAACCCTTTTATGAAACCAGCTTGCAACCAAGCAGTCGCAACAAGCCAAAGCTGCTTTGAGAAGGAATGCAGCAATGATCAAATTGCTGCTTTGCAGATACCCTCCCAGCCTGACACTCTTCCCATGAAGAAGCTTGGGCTCTTGTAGAGTGTGCCTTAAGACCTTTCAGAACTGATTTCAGCTTCAAGAGATATAATGAGATAATAGGAGTGTCTCTTTTGATGGAAAACAAGCTCTGCTACGAGGGGGACATAGGATGAGGGTGAAAGGGTATAGACTCAGGAATAATATGCAGAAATATTTCTTTACAGAAAGAGTGGTAGATGCGTGAAATAGTCTCCCAGTGGAGATGGTAGAGATGAGGACAGTATCTGAATTCAAAAAAGCATGGGACAAATACAGAGGATCTCTAAAGGAAAAAAGGGAACTGTTGTAGTGGTTGGAGGGCAGACTAGATAGGCCATGTGGTCTTTTTCTGCCGTCATGCTTCTATGAAGCAATAGCCTCCTTGATCAAACATGATCCTTCCTGGGACCTCCAAACAGCACAAAAAGTCTGTCCAACTTACAAAAGGCATTAACAACCTTCAGATACTGCAACAGAACCCTATGCATGTCCAGCTGATGCAGAAACCTAGCATCATCTGGACAATCCTTCTGAAAAAACAGCAACATAATAGTCTGATTTATATGAACCACATATACCACACTGGGAACAAAGGAAGAAACCAGCCCGATAGTGATGGATTCCTTTCAAAAAGGGATCCTGACAAGTCAAGGCTTGCAGCTTGGACACCCCACCTTGCTGAGCAAAAGATGACCAAAAACACAGCCTTCATGGACAAATCCTTTAAGGTTGTAGCGCATAGCGATTCAAAGGGAGGCCCTGCTAATAATGAGAATTAGATCCCAGGGAAGAAAAACCTACCGATGGGGTGACTGGATATGACCTACCTCTCTGAGGAGCCTATACACTTTGCTATAAAGCGCTATAGATTGATCCTGTACCCTGCAACCTTCACTTTAAGTATATTGGGTGACAAAGCCTGCTCCAGACTCTGCAGCAGGAAATACAGGATAGTGGCCACCAACTTCACTTGCACGACAAACTCCCATTTGCACCAAATCTCAGAGACTCACCAGATACAGACAGAGAACAAGCATGTTGACTATTTCTTTGTGCATAGGCCAGTAGAAATCGCCTCAGCTGAATATCTCTCCTATTGAGCCTGTCCTTCTGAAGAGCCAAGCCATAAGAAAGTCAGCCACCATGTTTTTCAGTGGGATCAGGCCTGAAGTAAGAGACCCAGCAGTACCAAGAACCTCAAGGGCTTGTCCACCAGAATTCTTATATTGGCATACAGGGCTTCCACAGCCAATCCAGTGCAACCAGGACCAACTTCCCTAGATGGTAAGTCACCCTATTAATCACCTGGTCTACCAACAGTCATGGAAGACAGACATACAGTACAGGTACATATCCATCAGTCACAGGAACACAATGTTTTTCCCTGTGGATTCTATTTCTCTCTGCTAGCTGAAGAAAACGGAACATTGGCATTGTGCTAACAGGCCATCAAATCCACCTAGGCAATCCCCCACTTGCACATCAGAAAGGCAAAGACCTCCTCAGAGCTTCCAATCACCCAGATCTCATGCCAACTGAGAAAGTCTACCTGCACGTGTCCACTCCTGCTATGTGAGCTGCTGAAAGTGCCAGTAGATGCTTTTATGCCCTTTGTGCAAAAGCATCATGGACTCGCTCGCCATGTGCAACTGTTTGGTCCTCCCCCCCTCCCGTTTGCTCATATACACCACCATCATGATATTGTTGGAGAGAGTTCCGACCACTCTGTCCAGAATCCACAGTATGAGTGTCTCGAGTGTCAAATGAATCTCTCTGATCTCCAAACAACTGATATGCCACAGTGCCTCCAGAATCAACCAATGATCCTGGACCATCTACCTCAAGCAATTGGCTCACCATCAGAGAAGACTGGGGTCCATAGTCACCAACACCCAAGAGGGAGACTAACACCACTTTCCTGTTGAAATGGATCACACTGAGCTATCACCACCTTGGTATAACCTTGGAAAACTTCAACTTGGGAAATCATTGAGCAAGCAGGAAACACTGAAGTAGCCCTATGTGAGCCTGTGCCTACTGAATCACATCCAGTATTAGTCATCGACCCTCAGACTTTCAGGTACAGCCATGTCATTGGAGATCTGGTTGCCAAGAAGTTGCGCTCTTGACCCTGTGGCTTCATGACCCTGTCCGGCATCAGAAACACTAGATTCCAGCTGGTGTTGAAGATAACCCCCAGATATACGAGAGACTGGTTGGAAACATAGGACTCTCGGATAGGTTGACCACTCAATCAAGGCTCTTAAGCACACGCATTACCTGTTCTTTAGCTGCCTTGCTTTCCTGAAATGACTTGACCCTGATCAACCATTCGTCAAGATACAGGTGCACGAACACCATCTCTCTGCACAAGAATGCTGTCATGACCAGCATGACCTTGGAAAAAGACCTTGAAATAGTAGCCAGACCAAAGACACTCTTGGCACTGAAAGTGCTGACCTAGTATGGAAAATTGAAGAAAACTCCGATGATCCACCTCTATTGGTGATATGCAGGTATGCCTCTGTGAGATAAAGCAAGGTTAAGAACTCCCCCCCCCCCCCCCACTGAACTGGAGACATTCACTACATAGAGTCTTTCCATTCGGAAACTAGGTACCCATAGGTACCTACTGATCTTCTGGAGATCGAGAATAGGGCAAAAGGTACCTCTCTCTTCTTTAGCACCATGAAAGAGTATCTTACCTGCCCACACTCCTTGCAGGAGGACAATGTCAATTCCAAAAAGGCTGCCTCCTTCTAATGATCCTGGATATTAAAGAACTTTCTGGCTCTGCTGAAACTGCCATAACAAGGCTCTGGCCACCAGATTACTGCATTCCACAGCCTGCAGCCCTAAACTGGTGGCCTCCAAACCCAACTTGAACAATGCCTCCATCTTGTGACGTAGGATCCTTCAGTGCCATATCCCCATCCACAGGAACAGTGGTCTTCTGTATAAATGCTGTTGCCAGGGCATTGATTTTCGGCACCTTGAAGAGCTTTTTCAGGTCGTCCTTAGGCAGTGGGTAAAGCTGGGACATACCCCTAGCTACCTTGAACCATGCATCTGGACAGTCTGTGTGGCTGTCATGATCTCCCTAATAGGTTGCAGGAATGTAAAGAAATGGATTGCTTACCTATTCCAATAAAGAGAGGGTCAAGCCTTTGGCTCTTCCGGAAACAGGATCTCCAATGCCCAGACAGGCAGTAACTGGGCAAAGGACCAAGCCAATCCTTGTTGATGAGCCACAACACCAAGGACTTGACCTGCATCAGGACCTCTGTTCCCCTTCCTCCAGGTCTTCATCCCGAGAACATAAGATATAGAATAATGGGTCAGACCAAAAGTCCACCAAGCCCAGTAACCTGTTTCCAACAGAAGCCAAATACAGGTAACAAGTACCTGTCAGGTTTCACACAATATTCAGTCGCACCATATAGCAGATAGAGAGGCACTGGAGGAGTGGAGAAATAGCCTAATGGTTAGAGCACTGGCTGGGGAACCGAGAGATCAGGGTTCGATTCCCACTAGCACTCCTTGTGGCCTTGGTCATATCATTTAACCCTCCACTCCCTCAGAAGAATCCAAGTTATCAATGCCCCATTTAATGTACATTACCAAATTGAAGTTACAATGTAAACCACTTTAACTAAATAAAGCAGTACAAAAAACCCAGTTAAATAAAAATAAATATTCTTGGTTTCAGGGTTGTACCAAGACCTATGTGAATGGTGCAGCTGCACAGAGTGGAAGTAGGCCTAGTGGTTGGGGCAAGGTACTTCAGATCGGAAGGTCGGGGGTTCAAATCCCCCTAGAGGACAACAACCTTGGGCCGGAAGGACTGGGGTTTTTAGTCCCACAGGTGCTCCTTGTGGTCTTGGGCAAGCCACTTAACCCTCCATAGCCCATGTTCCCTGTAAATAGTTATCTCCAAGTTATAATGCCCTGTTAAATGTAATTTCAGTTTGTTCAATGTAAACTGCACTGATGCAGAATAGCGCGGTATATAAGAGAATGTAAATAAATAAAGTATAGAAAGGGCACCTATCATCACTGGGATTCTAGGAAGCTGAAAAAGAGTGAGTTACTTACATGGCTGGGGCAGAAAGGGGCACCAAATTCCTTAGTTGCACAGGGCGCATCTCTAGCTTAGTATAGTCCTGTTTGGTTTCATTCTCCATTCCTTCCTTGAGATTCCTAGCAAACTGTTTTCTTGGCGCCACTGCACACCGGGCAGAGGGTTTTAATATATTACCCACGATGACATTAAATCCTTTTCCTGGATGGTGATTCCTAATGTGGAATCTTTCATCGTGTAAAGTGAAATTACTCACCTGTAACAGGTGTTCTCCAGGGACAGCAGGAGTCAGTCCTCACTTATGGGTGACAACGGCACCGACTGAGCCTGCGCGGAGCAATTCCTCAGCTTTCAAAGAAAACCTTTGGGATTGCTGCCATGCATGCATGGTCTTCTTCCCGCCCAAGGGTGCCATCTTGCTCAGTCAGGTCCCATAGCTAGAGCCCTACTAAGCAGATGGCAAGGGAAGGATAAAAATAGCAGCTCTTCAGGGGAGATGGGAGGGTAGTGAGGGCTGATTACTGCTGTCCATGGAGAATACCTGTTACCGGTGAGTAACTATGCTTTCTCCAGGAACAAGGAGGAAGTCAGTCCTCACTTATGGGACTCCCCAGCTACAGGCTACCGAACCTGTAACCCAAAAATGCCTCCACGAGGTCACGAGCAGAAGCCGATGCCCGAAGGAGCCTGAGTCTTCGGGTCCACGGGGCGAAGCTCTTGGTAGTCGCCGAAAAAGGGTTGGAGGGCAGGAGTTGCTTATACCCCAAACAGATTATGGAATACAGCCTGGCCAAAGGCGCTGTCCCAGCAGGACTCCCTCTCCAGGCAGTAATGTGTTAGAGACACTGAGCGCAGCGAAGCCACCAAAGCTGCCTTGGCTAGGAGGCCATGTGCGGTGACTCGCCAATCCAGCGGGGCGCCTCCCTTTGCCTGGATGAAGGCGATGCAGTCCGCCACCCAGATGGAGAAGGTGCACTTGGTGACTGCCTGCCCCAGGCAGTTGGGATCGTAGGCAACGAATAACTGATCGGATTTGCGATGAACCTGGGTGTGCTGCAGGTAAAAGGCGAGAACCCTCTTGCAGTCGAGTATATGTAAGACCGCAGATGCCCGGTCGGCATGAGGTATCGGGAAGAAGGTCAGCAAGACTATCTCCTGATTGAGATGGAAATCCGAGACAACCTTTGGTAGGAACTTGGGGTGGGTACGGAGGACCACCCTGTTCCCATAGAATTTGAAGTAGGGAGCCTCAGCCATGAGGGCCCGAAGTTTTGCTGACTCGCCGAGCCGAGGGTCAGAGCCACCAGGAAGACAACCTTCCAGGAGAGATGCTGAAGCGAGCATGTCACCATCGGCTCGAAGGGCGGCTGTGTAAGCTGCATGAGCATGATTGTTCAGATACCACTCTGCCGGAGGAGGCCGGATAGAAGTCTTGGAAAGTAAGAGGCCCCGCATGAAGCGGGAGACCAGGGGCTGCCCCGAGAGGGATTTACCCTTGATGGGGAAGTGGTTAGCCGAGATGGTGCTTAGGTGTACCTTGGCCGAGTTGGACTTCAGCCCCTCCTTCGAGAGGTGGAGGAGGTACTGGAGAACACACCGGAGAGAGCAGAAGAATGGGTCGATCTGGAGCTCGGAGCACCAGATCGAGAAACGCTACCACTTAAAGGCATAGGCTCGCCTCATCGAGTCCTTCCTCGACACGAGGAGGGCCTCCTCGATCTCCCCCGGGAGGTGCAGTGGGGCTAAGGAGATCCGTTCAGCCGCTAGGCTGTAAAGGACAATGAGGCCAGATTCGGGTGGAGCACCTGTCCCTCCTCCTGCGTTAGCAGGCTCGGGGCACAGCCTAGGGGGACTGGAAGCTCGGACGAGAGCCAGAGCAGGAGCGGAAACCAAGGCTGTCAAGGCTACGAAGGAGCCACAAGAATCATTGAAGCTCGCTCCCGCAGGACCTTGTGGAGGGTCCTTGCAATGAGAGGAGTGGGGGGGGGGGGGGAAGGTGAAAAGAAGCCCGGAGGACCAATTCAAGAAGAATGCATCCAGGGCCACCCTGCTCGGGTGTGGAACCGGTCCGCAGAAGCGGGGAAACTGCGCGTTCACCAGGCTGGCGAAGAGGTCCATGGACAGAGTCCCCACCGATGGAATAAGAGGCTGGCAACCTCCTGATCCAGGCACCACTCGTGTGGGCGGAGGATTCTGCTGAGTTTGTCTGCGAGGACATTCTCCTGGCCCGGGAGATAGACCGCTCTGAGGGTCATGCCTCGGCGAATGGCAAAGGAACAAAGGAGGACAGTCTCCTGGCAGAGGGGTCAAGAACCTGTTCCCCCCTCCTTATGTAGAACATGGCTACCCTGTTGTCTGTCTGCACGAGCACTAACTTTCCCCTCAGGTGGTATTTGAAGGCCCTCAGGGCCCACTGGACCGCCCGAAGCTCAAGTAGATTGATCTGCTGCTGAGATTCTTTGGACGACCACAGTCCCTGGGTGCATAGGTCGCCACAGTGGGCTCACCAACCCAGCAGGGAGGCATCCATCGTCAGGACGAGCTCGTGCTGTGAGGCCTGGAAGGGCATTCCTCAAAGAAGGCTTTGGGGATCCTGCCACCAATCCAGGGAAGTGTAAAGACTGTGGGGAGACCCAGACAGGGTCCTGAAGGCAGCCGGAGGCCTGGCTCCATTGTGCCCTGAGGCACCACTGAGCTGTCCGCATGTGCATGCGGTCGTGGGGAACAATGTGAATGGTGGAGGCCATGTGCCCCAGGAGGCGCAACATGGCTCGTGAAGCAGAGACGATCTACATGGTCCTGGGGCAAGAAGGCGGTTGCCTGTTCCGTGTCTAGGAGCGTGCCTATGAACTCCAGGGTCTACACTGGTTCGAGGTGGGACTTGGAGTAATCAACCAGGAAGCAGAGGCATTCGAGGAGGAGAATTGTGCGTGATGCCACAAGGCGGGCTTCCTCAGCCGATGCCCCCGTGACAAGCCAGTCGTCTAGGTAAGGGAAGACAGGAATGCCCTGCCGCCGGAGGTAGGCGGCAGACGCGGAAAGGCATTTGGTGAAAACCTGTGGGGCAGACGCGAGTCTGAAGAGGAGCACCCTGCATTGGTAGTGCTCTCCCTGTACCCTGAAGCGCAGGTACTGCCTGTGCTGGGGGTGGACCAGAATGTGGGCGTAAGTGTCCCTGAGGTCCAAGGAGCATAGCCAATCGTCCTGCTGAAGGAAGGGCAGCAGGACACCAAGTGATAGCATTTTTAACTTCTCCCGCACCAGAAACTTGTTTAGATTCCTGAGATCGAGAATGGGGCATAGGTCCCCCGTCTTCTTCGGAATGAGTAAGTATCAGGAGTAGAACCCTCGACCTCGAAGATGCGGCGGTACCTTTTTGAACGCTCGCTGGCCGAGGAGGTTGGTCAGCTCCTGTTGCAAGCAAGCCTGGTATGAGGGAAGCCAAGAAGGCTCTGCTGGGAAGAAGGGAGGAGGGAGCCTGTCCAGGTGAAGACGATACCCGTCCCGGACCACCCTGAGGACCCAGGTGTCAGACATGATCGATGCCCATTGGGACGTGTAAAAGGACAGGCATCCCCCTACAGGTGGAAGTGCCGCAGGGGGGTGAGAGACTATGCCTTCGACGTCAAAACCCCTGAGTGGGTTGGGGTCGGCCCCAGTGGTTGGGCTTTGGGCCCTTTAGGATTGCAATGGCCATACACTCCCCCCTTTCCCTGCGTGCCGGTGATCGGTGCGGGGGTGGACGGATATCCCCGGTAGGGGAGTCCCTTCCTCTGGAAGAATGGTTTCTTTGTTTGCTGCTTCTTCCGCGGGAGAGAAGAGGTCTTACGTGAGAGGTGGGTTCGTGTTACGAACTCAGTTTCAATTTCAGCGGACTTAACCTCCATGGATTTGCTAACAGTTGTTCACCTAGGCAGGGGACCATCCAAGAGCGTCTCCTGGACCCATTGCTCCAGGTCCGAAGACTGGAGCTATGCCTGGCACCGGGTCCCAATGCCAGCCACCGCCATTCAGGCAGAGGACTCAAACCAGTCATATGCAGCATGGGAGATGTACTTCAAGCAGTCTGCGACCGACCTCAGGAGGGTCTGGAATCTGAGAAGGTGTTCGCCCTCAAGACCTGCGGAAAATCCGCCGAGCTCTTTGGTGAGGTCGCGCAGGACATGCCCATGTACAGTTGATAGGACTGAATGTGGCACGTCATCATGGACCCCTGATAGGCCTTGCGCCCCAAGGGCGTCGAGGGCTCTGGACTCCCTGCCTGGTGGGACCGAAGAATGTGACTTCAGGCTCTTTTGACTCCGCATTGCCGATTCCACTACCATGGAGGTGTGCAAAAGCTGGGTCTTCTGGAACCCCGGGCCGCGCTGGACCCCATACATGGCATCAAGGCATTTGCTCACAGCGGGGACCAAAGCAGGTGCCTCCCACATGTGAAGGAGCAGCCGAGACAGAATGGGAGGCACGGGAGCTGTAAGAGACTCATAAGGTGAGGACTCGTACTGTAAGATGTCGAGTTCCTCTGCTCTCCAGTGCCAGCATACGGGACTCCCACTTGGGCATGGGTCCCTGCGATGCCGACAACGGGGTTACCGGATCTGGCATGGAAGAGGAGAGGGGGTCCTCATTGGGACGATCCTCAGGAGACCAGGCACCATCGTTGGAGGCCTCCATGTCTGTACGAGGTACCTTTAGAGGCCGCTCCTTATCTGACTCTCGGGAATGCCGGGGAGGGTTGAGCGACCGAGCGCAGGAACGTTCGCTCTTGTCTGGAGCTCCCGTCAGCGCCTTCAAGGTCTTCTTGCACCTCTCCACCTCAGGGGACCCCTGATCGGAGTGCCGCCTTGAACACGGAACCACTGGGGGGATCCTGTAAGTGGAGGGAAGGCCGAGGATGCCACCAAGGACTCCGGGGCTGCCTTACAGGAAATGTCATTAGACTTCTGCTTATGACTTAGCAGGGACTTGGTGGACATTTTCTTACAGAGAGAGCAGAGCAGAGCTCTGGGTTATGGCCGGCCCCCAGACACGGCAGTCATGGGTGTTCATGGGCGACATATTTTTGGAGCATCTCTTATTTTTTAAAACCAGTGGCCATTGGGGCAAAAAGTGCCCTTGCTAGGTTGAAGACCCTCGAGGCCAGTGGTTGAAGAGGAGCGAAAAGGCCTGAAGAGAAAAATTTTCCAAAAAGGCTGGAATAGAGGACGTCCCTTCACCTGGGGAAAAAAGAGCGAAGGGAAGGATGGAAGAGGACTGGTACTACCAGAAAAGAGAGGGCCAGAGGCCGAAAACAGAAACACTTTTTCCAAGGGATGAGGATGTGCATCCGAAGGGCTCCGTGGAAAAAGGGAGACTGAGCAAGATGGCACCCTTCGGCGGGAAGAGGACCCAGCAAGCGTGGCAGCAATCCCAAAGGCTTTCTTTGAAAGCTGGGGAATTGCTCCGTGCGTGCTCCGTTGGTGCCGACGTCACCCATAAGTGAGGACAGACTTCCTGCTTGTTCCTGGAGAACCGTAGTTTGAGCTATTATTCCCTAAGTGCATAACTTTTCACTTGTCCTCATTAAATTTCATCTGCTGTTTGGATGCCAATTTATCATGGTCCTCTTACAATTTTTCACAATCCTCTTGTGTTTTAACAACTTTGAATAATTTTGTTTCAGCTGCAAATTTCATCACCTCACTCGTTATTTCTATTTTCAGGTGAATATGTTAAAAAGCAGCAGGCCCAGCATAAATCCCTAGCAGCGGGCCCAGCATAAATCCACTATTCACCTTTCTCAACTGAGAAAATTGGCCATTTATTTATTTAAATGGATTTCTATACCGCCTTATCAAGGCGGTCTGAACAGCAAACAATCAATAAGATAGTGTGTCTAGTGTGCACATGCAGTGGGCAGTGTATGCGTGTGAGTGTGTCTGGATGTTGATTCTTGGTGTGCTATTTACAGCGTGCGCTATTTACAATGATATGTATATCAGGTCCTTAATTACTATTATAGTGACGTGTGGGGGGGTGTTGAGGTGTCTGTTGCATGGTTTATGTAATGTCACCGTAGTGTTCTATGAAGAGGGTCATCTTCAGTAGTTTTCCTGAAATCCTTAAGGTCTGTTGTTGAACGCAGTTCGTCGGGGAGGGCGTTCCAGATTGTTGGTGTCGCCTTTGATAAGGCTCGTTTTTCGGTGTCCTTGCGTACCTTTTTGATGTCTTTAGGTGTGTTGACACGGTTGGCTGTGCCTCTTCTCCTCGATCTTGTGCTGTTGTCGGGTTGTATGAGTGGGTGTAGGCTGAAGGCTGATAACTGTTTGATTCTGAAAATGCTTATGATTGTCTTGTATCTAATGTGGGCGCTGATAGGCAGCCAGTGGAGCTCTTTTAGGGTGGGTGTGATGTGTTCTTGTCTTGTGGTGCCGGCTATTATGCGTGCTGCAGTGTTTTGTGCCAGTTGCAATGGTCTTAGTGTCTGTTTCGTTAGGCCCAGATAGATTGGGTTGCAGAAGTCTAGGATTAGGGTTATTAGTGCATGACAAACTGTGCAGAAGTGTTCCTGAGCGAGGAGGGGCTTGAGGCGTCGTACTAGTCTCATCCTGTGGTATGCATTTTTGGTGGTTCTGCTGATGTGGGACTGAAGGTTAAGTTCTTTGTCCATGGTCACGCCTAGGTATTTAACTTCTGATTGTATGGGTATGGTTGTGGTGCATATCTTGATGTCGCCGGGGGGGATGGAGTCGGAGTTTCGTGTGATGATTAGCGCCTCGGTCTTGCTGTAGTTTAAGGTCATGTTGTTGTCTTTAAGCCAGGTGTTCATGTGTGTGAGACAATCTGTTATCTTGGTGTGATCTGGGTTGTCGAGGGTGATTGGTGTGCATATCATTAGATTGTCCGCATAGATTGTGTATTTTATCCCGTGCTCTTTTATGATGCTGCATATTGGCTGTATGTAGATGTTGAATAAGAAAGCTGATAGTGCGGATCCTTGGGGTACGCCTTGCATAAAATTTATGGGTCGGGATGTGTTGGGCCCAATCTTGACCTGTATCTGTCTGTTCGTTAGGTAAGAGTGGAACCATCTCAGTGTGGCTCCGTGTAGTCTGATGTTCTGTAGCCTTGCTAGTAGTGTTCCGTGGTCCACTGAGTCAAATGCTGATGATATATCAATGAAGATCATGAGTATTCCGTTCTTGCTGTTGTATATGAGGTGTAGTATGTCGTTAAAAAGGTATAGCAGGAGTGTTTCAACTCCGTGGTTGGGGCGGAAACCGTGTTGGTTGTGGTTGAGTTGTGCATATTTATCGATGTGGTCTTGTACTTGATGTTGTACCGCTTTCTCAATAATCTTAGCCAGAAGGGGGATGCTTGAGATAGGTCTGTAGGCTGCTGGGATGTTTTTGTTGAGTGCTGATTTCTTCGGAATTGGTCATATTGTGGCGAGTTTTAGCTGGTCTGGCATGAAACCTTGTGTTAGTGAACTTTTCACCATGTTGTGTATGGTGGTGTTGACGTTTGACTGTCATTTTGATCCATGTGACTGGGCATGGTCTGTTGGAGCCGTGCTTGTGTTGAGTGCAGTGATGATGTGTGAGAGCTGCTCTGTAGATGGGTTGCTGAATTTGTCCCACGTTTTTCTTGAGGGGGTGGTTGGTTTGGTGCTTGTGTCAGTTTTCCTTCGTGGAGCTGAATGGAATTTGTCTTGGATGTGGTCTGCGAATGATTGTGGGTCTATTTGCACTTCGCTGTCGGATTTCTGCTCCTTGGTGAGTGTTTTCACAATTTCGAAGAGCTCTCTTGATTTGTTGTTTGATTTAAGTATGATGTTGGTGTGGTATTCTCTTTGTTTGGTTGATGAGATCACTGTACTCTTTTTGTTTTGTTAAATATAGAGCCTGATTATTGGGAGACTTGGTACGTCTCCACCGCCGTTCTAGCTTTCTGAGTTCTCTCTCTTTGTTCCACATGGTTTTTGAGTACCAGGGTGCGTGATATGCCCTAGTGCGGTGATCTTTCTTGGGTCTGTGTTCGGTGGCTTTGGCGGCTGCATTGATGACGCTGTTCCATTTTTTGATTTGATCATTTAGATCCTCTTCTTCCGTATTCAGGTGTGGTAGAGTGTCCTGGAGAAATTGGTCCCTGTCGAAGCTTTTAAATCTTCTTTGTGCTGTTGGTTTGTCTAGGTTTTTGTCATGGTTTTGGCCTTGTAGCATGACCTTTATTTTGATTATGTGATGGTCTGACCATGGAACAGGGGTGACATCCGGTGTTGATATGTTACCATTTTCCATTAGAAAGTTGGGTGTGAATATGAGGTCTGGTGATGATCCGTGTTTGTGTGTCGGGGTGTCGATCAGTTGTGTGTATTGTAAGGATCCCATAGCTTGTAGGAAGACTTCTGTGTCCTTTGTGTTGGAGGATTTTAGATTGAAGTCTCCTAGTAGTAGCAGGGGTTTGTTGCTAGTGTTGATGGCACAGACTTCTTCTAGAGTGGATGCTAGTTCGTCTGGTGGCGCATTCAGGACTCTGTAGGTGAGGCAGAGTGCCATCTGTTTGTTTTCCACAGTGATGGTGTTGCATTGGTTTGTGTTTGATGCGCTTTGTGACTTGAATTTTAGGCTGTTCCTTGGGAGGATCAGAACCCCTCCTCCTCTTCATTGTTTGCGTGGGCAGTTGAAAGCTGCGTATGTGGTTGGTACTAATTGATTAAGTAGCACGTTGTCGGTGGGGGTGAGCCATGTTTCAGTAATGCACAGTATGTCAGGTTGATGATCTTCTATGTGATCTGCTATTGTGTTAATTTTGTTTATGGATCTGGCGTTGATGAGCTCGATTGTGATCGTAGCCGGGGTGCTTAGTTGTATCTATCTGTGCTTTGTTTGGGTTTGTTTGTGTGTTGGATTTGTGTCTGTTTTGCCTCCTGTGCTTGGGTGTCTTGATTGTGTACTGTGGATGTGTGAAGAGTTGTGCTGGCTGCCATGGAGTGCTTGTTAGTAGGGTGTGGTTGGTTGCCTGGTGTGGTAGGAGTTGGGTGAGGAGGCGGCTGATGGGCAGAATCCATGTTGTGTACATTCTTATGCCGGTCAGAGTTTGGTAGATGGTTGCACTTACTTTGCTCTGCTGGTGTTGTCTTTCTTGTCTTCGTTGTCTGAGTTTGCTTGCTGCTGGTGGTTCTGTTGCAGCGGTAGTTGTGGTTGTTTCTGTGGATGCACTGAGTGACACGCCAGGGGGCCCCTCCGGTGGGGTCCCCAGGTGTGGTTGGTGGAGGAGCACCTTTGGTTTGTTGATGGATGTGCTTTTTTGGTGCTGTTTATTTCCGCCTTTGTGCCGCACCTAAGGGCCACGCCAAAGGGCCCTCTGGCGAGGCCCTCAGCCGCGGGCCCGCAGAGCATGGGCGCGCTCGTCGGAGCTGGCTTTTATGCCGGCTCTGCTGCTCCTCCCACTGCCCCGATTGGGCAGGAGCCTCCGAGCGAGAGATATGGCTGCCTCCCCCATTCGGGCGCTCTACCCCGAATCGGGGGAGCTGCTGGAAAGTGGCTGCTGCTGCTGTCCCTCATTGGAGCTGGCTTTTATGCCGGCTCTGCTGCTCCTCCCACTGCCCCAATTGGGTAGGAGCCTCCGAGCGAGAGATTTGGCTGCCTCTCCCGTTCGGACACTCTACCCCGAATCGGGGAGCAGCTGGAAAGTGGCATTTAGCTCTAATCTCTATTTTCTATATCTTTTAACCAGTTCCTAATCCACAATAGTACACCGACTCCTATCCCAGGACTGATTCCTGCTGTCCCTGGAGAACACCTGTTAAAGGTGAGTAACTACGCTTTCTCCAGGAACAAGCAGGAAGACAGTCCTCACTTATGGGACTCCCTAGCTAGAGGCTACCGAACCCGTCACCAAAAAACGCCCGCGTGAGGCCATAAGCAGAAACCTGAAGGAGCACAAGTCCTCGGGTGAAGCCCTCAGTAGCCGTGAAGAAGAGTCTGAGGGCAGGAGTTGTTTATACCCCGAACAGGTTACGGAGTACAGCCTGGCGCAAGGAGCTGTCCCGGCAGGATTCCCTCTCCAGGAAGTAGTGGATGGCGAAGGTTTTCGCAGAAGACCAGGTTGCTGCCTAGCAGATATCCACCATGGGCACAGAGTGCAGCGAAGCCACCGAGGCTCGGACCAGATGTGCAGTGACTCAACTATCCAGGGAGACGCCCACCTTCGCATAGGCGAACACAATGCAGTCCGCCATCCAAACAGAGGGTGCACTTGGTGACTGCTTGTCCCTGCCTATTGGGATCATAGGTCACGAATAGCTGGCCAGACCTGCAATGAGTCTGCGTGTGCTGCAAGTAGAAGGCAAGGGCCCGCTTGCAGTCAAGGGTGTGGAGAGTCGCCGATGCCTGATTGGCGTGGGACCTCGGGAAGGTGGTCGGGAGCACTCTCTCCTGATTGAGATGAAAAGTCAACACGACCGTAGGTAATTCTTTAGGATGGGTCCTGAGGACCACCCTGTTAGAGAAGTTACTCACCTGTAGCAGGTGTTCTCCAGGAACAGCAGGAATCAGTCCTCACATATGGGTGACGTTGGCACCGACGGAGCCCTCGTGTGGAGCATTTACCCAGCTTTCAAGGAAAGCCTTTCGGAATGCAGCGCGCATGCGCGATCCCCTTCCTGCCCAAGGGTGCCATCCTGCTCAGTCTGATGACATAGCTAAAAGACAGCAAAAAAACAAAATGAAGGATATGACTGCAACTCCAGGGGAGGAGGGAGGGTCGTGAGGAGTGATTCCTGCTGCTCCTGTAGAACACCTGTTAAAGGTGAGTAACTACTCTTTCTCCAGGACCAAGCAGGAAGTCAGTCCTCACATATGGGACTCCCCAGCTCTAGGCTACCGGGAACCCTAAGCTGAAAAACTGGCTCCCTCTCAAGAGCCTCAGCATTCATGATTAGAATACCCTCTGAGAACGCCCCCGTACGGTAGCCCAACAGAAGGGCCGGAGGGTAGGAGTTGCCTAAACCTCAAAGAGATTACGGAGTACCGCCTGTCCGAAAGTACTGTCCCTTCGGGACTCCCTCTCGAGGCAGTAATGGGCTGCAAAAGTCTACCTTGAAAACCAAGTTGCAGCCCGGCAGATGTCTGCCAATGGAACAGAACAGAAATAAGCTACTGACGAGGCTTTCGCCTTGACACGGTGGGCTGTGACTCAACCCTGCAAGGGGAGGTCGGCTGCCTTGTACGCCCAGGCGATACAATCTGCTACCCAAGTGCACCACGTACGCTTGGAGACAGGTAACCCCATCTTATTAGGGTCAAAGGAGAGGAAGAGCTGAGTAGCCTTTTGATACCCCCGCGTACGTTCTATGTAAAAAGACAACGCCCTCTTACAGTCCAGGGTATGCAAGAATGTTTCAGCCCGGAAGGTATGCGGCCTGGGAAAGAAGGTTGGAAGAACCACCTCCTGGTTGAGGTGGAGAGAGACGACCACTTTTGGAAGGAACTTCGGATGGGTCCATAGGACCACCCTGTTCCTATAGAACCGTGTGTACAGTCTATCAGAAACCAGCGCTTGTAGTTCACTCACACATCTGGCCGAGGTAAGAGCCACCAGGAAGAGCGCGTTCCAAGAAAGGAAGCGCAAATGGCAAGTAGCCATCGGCTCAAACGGTGGGCGATTAAGCTGCTGCAAGACCACATTCAAATCCCACTCAGTCGCCAGTGGATGAACCGGATGCTTGAGAAGAAGCAGACCTCTGATAAATCTGGACACCAAGGGGTGAACCGACAAAGACTGTCCCTACACCGGTGAGTGGTGTGCTGATAGAGCACCGAGTTGGACCCGAACACAGTTAGACTTAAAACCTACGTCTGACAGGTGAAGTAGATACTGCAGTACTACTGGCACAAGGCAAGAGAAAGGATCTTCATTGCGCTGAGCACACCATACCGTAAACCTACTCCACTTGAGGACATAAGACCTTCTGGTGGACTGCCTCCTAGAGGCCAAGACCACCTCCTCAACCTCCTTAGGTAGAAGTAAGGGAGCTAGCACTATCCTTTCAGCAGCCAGGCCAATAGATTGAGGAATCTGAGATTGGGGTGCAGAAGGGAACCCTGATCTTGAGAAAGGAGATCGTGTTGCAACCCCAGAGGGAATGGAGTTTCCACCACCAACTGCAGCAGAAGTGGAAACCACGGCTGCCTCGGCCATCTGGGGGCTACCAGAATCACCGAGGCCTTGTCCCGGAGAATCTTCAACAGAGTTCGGGCCACCAGGGGCGTGGGAGGAAATGCAGACAGGAGGCCCGTAGACCAAGAGATCAGAAAAGCATCTGCTGCCATTCTCAGGGGGGTCTGGAGCAAAACCTGGGCAGCTGACGGTTTTGTGGGCTTGCAAAGAGATCGATGTATGGAAGTCCCCAGTGGAGGAAGATCTGCAGGACCACCCATGGATTCAACTGCCATTCGTGAGGCTGGAGAATCCTGCTTAGCTTGTCTGCTACGAAATTCTCCTGACCAGGTAGATAAACTGCTTTGAGAAATATGCCCTCTTTCACTGCAAAGGAGCAAAGGGCCAGCACCTTCTGACATAGGAGCCTGGACCCCGTGCCCCCTTGTTTGTTCACATAGAACACTGCCACCTGATTGTGCATCTGAATTAGGACAGATTGGTGAGAAAGTCTGCAGAGCTAAGCGGATTGCTCGCAGCTCCAAAAGATTGATTTGCTGAGTGGCCTCTCGAGGAGACCAGAGGCCTTGAGTGCACATGCCCTGGCAATGTGCACCCCAGCCCTTTAAGGAAGCATCGGTCGTCAGTACCTTTGTGTGTGCTGGGGTCTGAAAGGGTACCCCCCCCTGAGGAGGTTTGGGAGATGTAGACACCACTGTAAGGAGTCCAAAAGTGCTTTGGACACCATTACATGGAGGTCGACTGTGGCCTGTGTCCATTGATCTCTGAGGCACCACTGAGCAGCCCACATGTGTAGACGGGCATTCGGAGTCACATGTACCGTGGATGCCATGTGGTCCAGGAGTTGCAAGTAGTGCCTGGCGGAGACATGAGACTTGCTTTGGAACTGGTTGGCCAAGTCTATCAGTCTGTGGGCCCTGTCTTCGGGCAAGTAAGCTCTTGCCTGAAGGGTGTCTAAGCTTGCCCCTATAAACTCTAGGTTCTGAGAGGGGAGCAAAGTGGACTTTGCGTAGTTTATGACAAAGCCCAGATGCTGAAGAAGAGAGACAGTGCGAAGAGCGGCTTGTCTGGCCTTCTGGGGAGACTGGCCCCTGATGAGCCAGTCGTCCAGGTATAGGAAGACAAAAATTCCCTGATTACCAAGATAAGCCGCCGCCACCACCGCCAGGCATTTGGTGAAAACCCTGGAGGCAGAGGTTAGGCCAAAGGGAAGCACCCTGAACTGAAAATGGTTTCCTTCCACCACAAACCTGAGATATTGCCTGTGGTCTGGATGAATGAGAATATGAATATAAAGAGTAGTTACTCACCTGTAACAGGTGTTCTCCAGGAGCAGCAGGAATCAGCCCTCACATATGGGTGACGTCGGCGCCGACGGAGCCTTCGTGCGGAGCATTTCCCCAGCTTTCAAAGAAAGCCTTTGGGATTTCCAGTCTGAGAAAATGAGGGATCCGAGCCAGGCGGTTCGCCCTGTCTGATGGCTGGCGGCCTGAATCAGGAAACAGGATACTGGGCTCGATGGATCTTGGTCTGACCCAGTATGGCATATCTTACGAAGCCCTGGACAATCTCGCCCCCAAAGAACGGGAAGGCGAGTGAGACAGACGTCGAGGACCATCACGAGGCTCGCAGCTCTCGGGGGTTTCCTGGACGGATTTGGGTATCCCATGCGAGGGACCCACGGTCTCCGGGCGCAAGTCAGCAAAGCTGGCCGTGAGTGCCTGCTGGGAAGCATTGAACACAGAAACGCTGCGTTCTAGTGCCAGCATACGGGACTCCCACGCAGGCGTGGGGCCCTGGGAGGCCGATACTGGGGTCACTGGATCGGGGGTCGAGGAGGAGAGGGGGTCCTCACCGGGATGGCTCTCAGGAGATTGGGCACCTTCACTGGAAGCCTCCGTTTCTCTGCGAGTTACCTTGCGGGGCTGGTCCTTGTCAGATTCTCGGGAGCACTGAATGGGGCTAAGCGACCGGGTGCGGGAGCACTCATGCTTGTCAAGGGCCCCAGCCAGCAACTTCAAGGCCTTCTTCTTTTGGCACCGTTCCACCTCGGGGGACCCTGGTCCGAATGCCATCTGGAAAGCAGAGCCTCAGGGGGAGAACCCACCGGAGGGGAGACGACTGAGGGTGCCACCGGGGACTCCGAGGCAACCTTTCGAAAAATGTCTTCGGACTTCTGCTTACAGCTGAGCAGGGCCTTACAGGACATTTTCTTGCAGAGCAAACAGAGCTCTAGGTCATGGTCCCAGACACCTTAGACAGCAGTCATGAGTGTCCGTAAGCAACATGTTCCTAGAGCGTCTATCGCATTTTTTAAACCCAGTTGCCATGGGGGCAAAAATGGCCCCTCGAAGGTCAAAGACCCACACGACCAATGGCTGGAGAGAAAAAAGGGCGCAAAGCCCAGAAGGAAAACATTTAGAAAGGGTATCCCCTCAAGCTCCAAAAGAGAGCAAGGGGAGGATGGGTAGAAGACCAGTGCAACCTGAAAAAAGAGAAATACAGTCAAACCTCGGTTTTCATGATTAATCCGTTCTAACAAGTCTGACTAAAACCGAAACGTACGAAAACTGAAGCAATATTTCCCATAGGAAATAATGTAAATTCAATTAATCCGTTCCAGACACCCAGCTCCTGTCACTTCTCTCACCTGCCCGATCGTCCACAGGACAGCAAACACACAGATACAGTATTGTACTGTACAGCACTGTAATCTGATCGCTGACTCCGTCTCAACAGCAATTTGCAAGCGTACCCTGCAAGAGAAAGAACTGCCTCCCACATTCATGCAACATCTCCTGCTTACATTGACAGCTACCCTGCTACCTCCGAGCCTGAGGGGGCGCTCCAGAGAACAGGCAGGCGGTGGAGAGATCGGGGCCTTCCTCTCTGCAATCCTTGCATCTCTGACTCTGGCTCGAGGATGTTGCTCAGCTGACTTTTGCTTCTCAACACGCGATCGGTGAGTCCGGGGGGTAGTGCTGCCGGGACTGGGCGGGCAGTGTATACAGACCAGCGCGAGGGTGTATGTATTGCCTTCTATCCCATGACACTTCTTCAGGAGTTGTATATAGGTTTTCAGATCTGGCAGCACTGGCTCACCTAATTCCACATTCTTTACGAAAACCGAGGCGATATCCGATAACCGAGACAAAATCTCAGTCAGAAAAGACGTCGAAAACCGAAACGTACGAAAACCGGGGCAAACGAAAACCGAGGTTTGACTGTAGCCTGATAAGGCGAGGAAAACGAAAACTTTTTCGGAGGGACGAGGACGTGCGAGAAGAGGACCACACATGCGTGGCAGCAAACCCAAAGGTTTTCTTTGAAAGCTGGGGAATTGCTCCGCATGAGCTCCTTCGGTGCCGACGTCATCCATAAGTGAGGACTGACTTCCTGCTTGTTCCTGGAGAACTACATGTTAAGTAATTTTGTTCTTTATAATGGCTTCTACCATTCTGCACTGTACCGACCTCAGGCTTACTGGTCTGTAGGAGGAGCATGGGCACCAGCTTTAGAAGGGTACAGGCTGACCTTCAGTTTTTCTCTGTCTCCATCTGCTGGCAGAGGATCGTAACCCACTGGTCTGGTATAGATAATGAAGAAATCTTTTAGATCTGACAAGTCTATTCCCCCCTCCTTAATTTTCACTTTACTTTCAAGACGGCATACATGGGTAATGCAGTATCTCTTGCTGGCCAAGGACTGAGCAATGTTTGAGACTGTAGGTGCCTGAGCACTCTCAATACTGAGGAAATGTTTTACTTTGTTTAGTAAGGGATGTATGTTGAGTTTACATGCCTAGTAACTTTGAAAAGTTGATTCCTATCACTTAAACTAGCCTTTAGTTCAACTCTTCAGGTAGCAATTGACAGCCCCCACTCCTTCCTCTCTAAAACCTGAGCTTTGTCTGCCCTAGAGAAGAGACTCAAGCCAGTCTTCTTCTGTAGCCAGCAGAGTCAAAAGGGTGGTCCAATCTCTCTCTTTACAGCACAATATGTAGTTGTAGGAAATACAACACATATGCTCAGTGTCTTACGAAACAGGTATACAACTGAAAAAAATACATAATATGAAACAAGCATCATAAGCATTTCAACTGAAAACTTGAAATCTGACTAGTGTGTTAACTGGTTATGAAAAAGATGGTTTCTGTATGATAAGAGCAGTCATTCAATTAGTTTGTGGAAAATAATTTTGAAAAGTTGTCCAGAACTGCAAAAATATTCTTACTTCAATAAGGAATATCTTCTCCATTTAGCGTATTATTTTCCCCAGTTCATTAAACAAATGATGGAACAATTAAAGCACTGAATGATTCATGATGGGGAACTTTCTGGAATATTTTCACATTCTGATCTTCTTGCACATTATCAATAATTTGCTTTAATTCCTTTCTCAGATCTGTTCTGCAATAATTTAAATATTTGATAGGTTCATCACAAAACTGAACCTCACACTTATTCAGCTGAAAAGGCATGTGATTGTGTGTGCAGAATCAATACTGATGGGCTGCAGTATTTTTTTTTTTGTTTCTCTCAACTAGCTTCTTTCTACCCAGCTAGACCATGTTATCAGTGATCTATCGCAAACACAAAAAATCTCATTTGTTGTTACTTTTCAAGTGGCCACCAACTGTTCCTACAAGAGTACCATGAATTCTTCCCACTTCTCTCCTCTTAGCCCAACTGGCTCACGATAAAGCAACTGCAGCAAGCTTCATACACAGCTTTAAAGTAGCAGCGACAAACAATGGCAAGCAATGCTTACAGGAAGCAAGAAAATTTCATACCTTTGGCTGCGATGAAATAGATGGTATATTTATCAATGTTTTAAGAGGAACGGTGTTAGTCTGAGGTGTGCTTATCCTTGGAGATACATATGACCTTGGTGATGAGGCATCAGATGTTAAAGACATTGGAGACTGATTGGACTGAGGTGCTGCAACAGAAATGGTTTTATTCTAGGTCAACTCAAATAATTTAAAAACACAACAGTTAAAATGTCTTTAAAAAGAGCTTATACTGCAAATAAAATAGAATGTTTATTATATTCCTTATACTGACAGCATCGTGCAACAATTACATTAACATATATTAATACAGCAAATGAAAGCTGAAAAAGATCAATTGTCCCATCTAGTCTGCCCAGTAATATCCATCCACTAAATAGATATATCCCTATGACAGAACTTTGACCCCTTAGAGGACACCACTGCTTTGAAACACATTTTTTTGTTTCCTCAAATTCACCACTATCCTGGAAGACACCCAAACCTTACCATGCCTTATTACCAGATTCCATAAATAACCCAGAGAGCTACAAAACTAAATGATAAGCCTTCTAACTTGAAAGTGGCCTTGCTGGACAGTACCTGGACACCAAAGACACTGCTTCCTTAGGCACTGTTCCTCAAGCCAATCCTGGAGTACAACTTAGCCAGTCTGGTTTTCAAGGATATCCACTATGACTATTCATGAAATAGATCTGCATGCAAGAGTGTTAGTGCATGCAAATCTCTCATACATATTCACTGTGGTAGACAACCTGATAAACTAGTCTGGTTACGCCAGGGATTGCCTTGAGACACACTGAAGCCTGCAGGTGAATAACCTCACTACCCCATGGCTAGTAGAAACACTAGAATGAGAGTTCTTAAATCACACTTAATTTTGCCCATATCAACTCATCCCTTGGTCTGTTATTTGTAGACTAAAGAGTAATATTGTATATGATAGTACAACTGCCGAATCTTGTTCCTGCTACTCTTCTAGATTATGACCACACAAAGAGCCAAAGACCACTCAGCTTGCCCAATACCATCTCTGCTGCAACACAATAACCCCCAGCCTATCAATGATCCTCTCTTTACTTTTCACCACCAGGTATTGTCTGTGATTATTCCATACTTTTTAGAATTCTGTTAATAGTATTTCCATCAACTACAGTGGGAGTTCGTTTGATTTCTTCTATAACCATTTCAGTATTTTCGTATGTTGCTGGACCTATTCCTTGAGTCTTGTGTCCTTGTTCTACAGTACAAATCGCTAAACCTCACATGTGAAGAGCCACAACGCAAGCCACCAAGAGGGCTGGAAGAGGGCACGACCCCTCTTGGAGAAGAGTCTGCTAAGCAGAAGGGGGGATGTCTGGTCCTTTCAGTGATTTCCAGTGCTGGGACACAGGGAGCATGATTTAAGGGAATGGCAGATAACCCTACCTATCTCCCTCTTGCTAGCCGAGGGAGTGGAAGTGAGTGGATGGTGGAGTCATGTGTGGTTCACTCTTACTCCTCTCCATACACTCTCCCTCTCACTCAACTCCCCTTTCCATTCTTCTCTCACCCAAATTCTCTTCTATTTCCCTGGTCTTGCAACTCTAGAGCAGAATGTAAAACACAAACATACTCCGGGCCCAGCATCATTAGGAGCAGGGAGCATCAACACAGCCCAGTCCTACACTCCCAAAGCAGGGTGCACCTACACACACACAACCATTTCCCTGTCCTGCATTCTGGAGCAGAAGACAAACATACAATTTCAGCTCTACATGATAAAGATTAATTCCTGCTAGAAAAAGTGCCCAGCCCATAAGAGGTGCAAGTCAAGGCTGAGCCGTGATCATGGGGATTGGAGACAGATAAGCAGATTCATTACTGGCAGATTCAGAAGTTCCAGAAAGTGACATTTTACTTACCAGATAAAGCATAGTTACTCACCTGTAACAGGTGATCTCTGGGAATAGTAGGAATTTAGTCTTCACATATGGGTACTGTCGGTACCAACGGAGCCTGTGTGGGAAAGCTCCCCAGCGTCCAATAAGAAAGCTTTTGGGAGCATCTCACAGCGCCTGCGTGCTGCCTTCCCGCCTTTTCCAACTGTCCCTCTCCAGTTGAGTTTAAAGCTGAGACAAAAGAGAGACAGAGAGATACAACTCCTAGGGGAAGTGGGTGGGTTGTGAAGACACAATTCCTGCTGTTCCCGGAGATCACCTGTTACAGGTGAGTAACTATGCTATCTCCAGGAACAAGCAGGAATGTAGTCTTCACATATGGGGACTCCCTAGCTGCAGATGCCAGGGAGATGGCCCCAGAGGATATGTGCCCTTGTGAAAGGGCTCCACTTCCCCCCATGGATCTCTGGCATCCTACCAGGGATGGTGGGTAGAAGTTGATTAAGTGTGGAACAGGTGTTGAAGAACAGCCTGACCAAACAAGGCATCCCGGCGGGAGTCCTTGTCTAAGCTATAATGGGCTGTGAAGGTATGAACCAAAGCCCAAGCAGCTGCTCGACAGATGTCGTCGATAGACACAGAGTGAAGATGAGCCATTGAGGCTGCCATGGCTCTCACATTGTGAGCTGTGACATGGCCTTCAAGAGGAAGGTTCTTACTCTCATAGGCAAAAGATATACACTGTGCAATCCAGCTGGACAGTGTTCTTTTGGAGAAAGGAAGTCCCAAATGGCTAGGATCAAAAGCAACAAAGAGTTGAGAGGACTTTCTATGTTGCTGAGTCCTTTGCAAGTAAAAAGCCAAAGCTCTTTTACAATCCAAAGTATGAAGATTCCTCTCTGCGTTTGAGGCGTGAGGCCTTGGAAAGAATACAGGAAAGTAAACCGCTTGGTTTAAATGAAAAGGCGACGCCACCTTTGGCATAAAGTTTGGATGAGTCCTAAGGACTACCTTGTCATGATGGAACATTGTATAAGGAGGATCATCCACCAACGCTTGCAATTCACTGATGCGACGTGCTGATGTGATTGCAATAAGAAAGATGACCTTCCAAGAAAGGAATTTCAACGAGGTAGTGGCTAATGGTTCAAAGGGCGGTTTCATGAGCTGCCCAAGAACCAGATTTAAGTCCCATGCCACCGGAGGCGGCTTAATAGGCAGCTTAGTTAAAAGAAGGCCTCTCATAAATCTCGCTACATAGCTCATATGAGAAGATGAGAGGTAATAGGTTGTCCATTTAGAGGCCTGAAAGAAGCTGCAACAGCACTCAAATGGACTCTTACTGAATTGGTCTTAAGCCCTGCATTTGATAAATGAAGAAAATACTCCAGTAATGATTCCAGCGGTATCGCAAGAGGGTTAAGACTCTTCTGTGAGCACCATATAGTAAATCTTTTCCACTTAAATGCATAAGAGCGCCTTGTGGAAGGCTTCCTGGAAGCATAAAGGATATCCTTTACCTGCTGGGAAAGATTAAGACCGTGATGTTCTAGGCCAGGGGTCGGCAACCCGCGGCTCCGGAGCCGCATGCGGCTCTTTCTCACCTTTGCCACGGCTCCGGAGCACACTGCCCGCCCGGTGACAGGCAATAGTGTTGTAAGCTCCCTCCCTTCTTCTGCAGCCGCGGCTCCCTGCCTCTTAGGGAACCGCAGCTGTGCTTTTAAAATCATCTCGGAGCCCTTCCTGTCTTGACGGGCTCCGTGCAGCATTGTCCCGCCTCCAAACTTCCTTTAGAGGCGGGACAATGCTGCACGGAGCCCGTCAAGACAGGAAGGGCTCCGAGATGATTTTAAAAGCACAGCTGCGGTTCCCTAAGAGGCAGGGAGCCGCGGCTGCAGAAGAAGGGAGGGGAGCTGACATGGAGGGAGGGAGCAGATATGGATGGAGGGAGGGGCTGACATGGAGGGATGGAGGGGGCTGACATGGAGGGATGGGGGGCTGACATGGAGGGAGGGAGCTGATATGGATGTATGGAGGGAGGGGGGCTGACATGGAGGGAGGGAGCTGATATGGATGGAGGGAGGGAGGGGGGCTGACATGGATGGATGGAGGGATGAGGGGCTGACATGGAGGGAGGGAGCTGATATGGATGGAGGGAGGGGGGCTGACATGGATGGAGGGAGGGGGGCTGACATGGAGGGATGGAGGGGGCTGACATGGAGGGAGGGGGCTGCTATGGATGGAGGGAGGGGCTGATATGGATGGAGGGAGGGAGGGGGGCTGACATGGAGGGATGGAGGGGGGCTGACATGGAGGGAGGGAGCTGATATGGATGGATGGAGGGAGGGGGGCTGACATGGAGGGAGGGAGCTGATATGATGGATGGAGGGAGGGGGGCTGACATGGATGGAGGGAGGGGGCTGACATGGATGGATGGAGGGAGGAGGGGCTGACATGGAGGGAGGGAGCTGATATGGATGGAGGGAGGGAGCTGATATGGATGGAGGGAGGGGGGCTGACATGGATGGATGGAGGGAGGAGGGGCTGACATGGAGGGAGGGAGCTGATATGGAGGGAGGGAGGGAGGGGCTGACATGGAGAGATGGAGGGGGCTGACATGGAGGGAGGGAGCTGATATGGATGGAGGGAGGGGGCTGACATGGAGGGATGGAGGGGGCTGACATGGAGGGAGGGAGCTGATATGGATGGAGGGAGGGGGGCTGACATGGAGGGATGGAGGGGGCTGACATGGAGGGAGGGAGCTGATATGGATGGAGGGAGGGGGGCTGACATGGAGGGGCTGACATGGAGGGGATGGAGCACTGGTAAGGGGGTTGAGGGGACTAGCACTGGAAATGAGCTGATTAGGGGAGGCTAGGACTGGTAATGAGCTGATGGGGGGTAGGACTGGTATTGGGCTGATTAGGGGAGGCTAGCACTGGTAATGGGGTTGAGGGGGGATTAGCACTGGAAGCGAGCTGATTGGGGGGCTTTGAATGGGCATGGGCTGATGGTGGGGAGGGGAGGATAGAGCTGCTGGCCCTGGAAGATAACTGGGGGCTAAGGCTGCCATGGTATTTGTACTAGAAGGGACTGGTCAGTGGGGAAGGAGGGGGATTGGAAGGAAATGGACACCAGTGGCAATCATGGGAATGCAAGTTGACATTGGAAGGTACTGGGAGTGAGGACTGGAAAGGGGCTGATATTGGGGAGGGTTACTGGGACTGGAAATAGGCTGATGGAAAGAAGTGAAGAAAACGAAAGAAGAGATAAGAAATGGCAGATTTATTTATTTATTTATATTTCTTATATACCGCGCTATTATAATCAGTGCGGTTTACATTTGAAACAGAACATACAAGAATGTAAGCAAGTTACATCAAGTTTTTTACATTGAACAGGGAATGTAAAACATGGAGTAAAAACGAGGGAGGAACTATGTACATATTGTAAACAAATATAATGCTCTTACGGTAAATAAAAATATGACCTTTGTCTAGAGGGTTGGCTAGATGGTCGAGGAGGTCAGTGGGAGAGATAGTGGTTAACCATTATCTACAGGAAGATGATCTGAGGGACGGGTTAGGCAGGGAGGTGAGGTGGGGGCATTGTAAATGTCGGGAATGCTGTCAGGGTAATATTGTAGGAACAGGTGATGTTTGAGGGCTTTACGGAATAGTGCCAAATTTGGGATGGCCCGGATTTCTGCTGGGAGGGCGTTCCATGCCATAGGTGCAGCAATGGAGAAGGCTCTACTTGCTGTTGATTTCTTACATTTTACCAACACTTTTGGGACTTCAAGTTTATTCAACGAAGTAGATCTCCTAGTTCTATTATCTGGTGTGCTGTTGAGGAGATCGCTGATGGGTGTATGAGTAAGATTCTTACATGACTTGAACGTCATGACAAGAACCTTGAATTGGACTCTGGCCCGTAGCGGGAGCCAGTGTAGGTTTTTTAGAACTGGCGTTATGTGGTCAGACCTTGAAAGCCCGGACAGTGCCCTTGCAGCTGAGTTCATGGCAAGGCGTAACGGGTTAAGAGTCGATTGTGGAAGTCCCAGTAGGATAATGTTGGCGAAGTCAAGGTGTGGGATGACTAAGGCTTGGAAAATTGAGCGGTAGTCAGGGAAGTCAAGCAGTGGGCGGAGATGGCGTAGTGATCGGATCTTGTGATAGATTGCTTTAGCTGTGTTTGTAACATGTGCTGACATGTCAAGTCGCTGGTCGAGGGTGATGCCCAGGTAGCGAATTGTAGCTTTGGACTTTAGTTCAATGTTATTGACTAGAAGAGAGGGAGGTGGCGTGAACTTCTGGTTCCGTGAGATGAATAGTACATCTGTTTTGCTATGGTTAATGCGGAGATTTTGAGAGAGGAGCCAATCTGCTACAGCTTCAAAACATCTTATAATTGGATTGAAATCTGGTTGATCGAATTTAAATTGAAGGTACATTAAGATGTCATCTGCATATGCAAGGCATTGGACATTGAAGGAGCGGATTAAGGCGCAAATGGGCTGCATGTATATATTAAACATTAATGCCGAGAGGGAGGAACCCTGGGGTACACCTTGCTTTAGTGAGAATGGTTCGGAGGTTTTGGAACCTGCTCTGACTTGTTGTGATCTGTTACATAAATAGGATTCGCACCATGCTAGCGCTGAGCCTTGCAGACCTTTATCTTTGAGGCGATCTAGAAGTGTTTCATGGTTCACTGAATCAAATGCAGCTGCTATGTCTAAAAAAATGAGGACGAATCCATGGTTGGTATTGTCAGTTCCTGTGATTAGGTTGTTGAAGAGGGTTGTGAGGATGGTGTCCACTCCGTGAGCTTCCCTGAAGCCGTGTTGGGATGGGTCCAGTGGTGCGACTGTATCAACATGGTGTTGGATTTGCCGTTGGACTACCTTCTCCATGATTTTGGCTAGCAGTGGGATGCTCGAGATTGGCCGGAATGACTCAACTTTAGATGGGTCAAGTTTACTATTCTTTAGCAGGGGGCAGATTGAAGTGTTTTTTAAGCTTTGAGGGAAGGATCCTGTTATGAATGATTGATTCAAAATTCTGCATATAAATGGACTGAGGTCATGGCGTAATTCTTTAATCCAACTAGCAGGACAGGGATCATTGGGGGCAGTGGTGAGGTTGATAGATGTGATATCTGCAATTTCTTTGTTGGATACCTTGGAGAATGATAGTAATGGGGTTGGTTGTGGAAGTCCGTGGGAGGTATGAAATATGGATGTCTTCGTGTTGTCCTTGGTTTGTATCATCTTAGATTGAAGGTAGGTAGAATAGTCTTGCGGCTGGGGCAAGGTTGTTTGGGCTAGTGCTGGATCGCCAGTTAGTGACTTCACTATGTTAAATAGGTCATGAGGTTTGTTAAGTGATCGCTTTAGTAGTTCTGAGTAATACAACTTTCTTTTTTCCATGGTTTTTCTTCGGTGGTCTTGCAGGTGTGTAGAGTATGCACCAAGTGCCTCAGGAGTCCGATTGTGGCGCCACTGTCTTTCTAGTTTACGTAGCTGGATGAGCGATGTTCGTAGATCCAGAGAGTACCATGGTGCGTGATCACGTTTCGCTTGGTTTTTGTTGACGGATGATAGGCAGGAGGCAGCTCTGAGGGTGTCGTCCCAATTGGAAACCAATTCATCTGGATCAAGAGAATTGTTGGTGAGTAGAGGTAGGATCTTCTCGAGAGCTGTATCCTTAACAGTGGTCGAAAGCGTGTTGTCACGGTTCTAGTGGGAGCGTGTGTTTTGGTGCTGGAAATGCCAAGATTGTTGGTGGGTATGTGAAATAGGAGTAAATGATGGTCGGACCAGGGTACCGGAGTTATGGAGAGTAACAAACTCTGGGAGGTGTTGATAGCGGTCTGTGGTATGAAGATCAAGTCAAGTATGCCACCTTTGTTATGAGTAGGGGAGTTGATAAGTTGGTGTAGCCCAGTTCATTCACTGCGTCGAGGAATGCTGTCGAATGTGTATCATGTAGGGATGGCAGGTTGAAATCTCCCATCAGGACATTTAGGGTGCGTGGGTTAGCGGAGTTGCAAGCTAAGTCGATTATTGACGGGAGGTCATCTGGTGATGCAGTTGGTGCTCGGTATAAGAGATTTATTGAACAGTGTTCATTCGATATGGATATTATATCCAGGTAGGTTGAGCTGATAGAATTCTTTATAGTAAATTGAAGGTCGGATTTGGCAAAAATGAGTGTTCCACCTCCTCTCTGGTGGGACCTATGGCAGGCAAAGGTTGAATAACCAGGTGGTAACATCAGGTTGATTAGAGCATTATCATGATCGGATAACCAAGATTCTGTTATCATTAGAATATCGAGATCATGTAGAGTTATAAGGTCGTTGACAGCTGGCCATTTTGAGCGTGTTGATCTGGAATTGATAAGTGCACATTTTAGTAACTGTTGGTAATTACATTTCTCAGTTTGGATCCTTTTGAAATCTTGTAAGGGGATGTGTAGAAGGTGGGATGAAGGGCACTGGCTTTTGTTGAGTGTTGACGAGGATTCTCAGACCATCTTCTGCTATAGTTAAAGAGGATTGGGATATGCTTGATATCAGGATTGAGGGCCAGTAACAGGTTGGGGGCCCAAGCGGTGAGGAGGAAGAGGAATAAGGATAAGGAAGAGGGCATTTTGGATGTTCAAAGTGGGGCAGCTACTTTAGGTGTAGGATTGGAGCTTGATAGTAGGTACAATTTAAGGCAGTAGCAGCTAGAATATAACAAAGTGTACAAAGTAACAGTACATGTAACAGAACCGTGTCAGTGCTGTGGTAAACTAGGTTAGTTACAAGTTGGGGTAGTAGTAGCAGTTGGAAAGTAACAATGAGACAGTAATGTATCCACTGTGTCAGTACTGTGGCACGATTATAATAGGTTAAGAGGTACAGGTATAAGAGCGAGGGCTAATCACAACAAGATATCTAAAGAATACATCTGCAGTATCAAGTAAGGCAGTTTAGCATTGAAAAGGGGTAAGATAAATGGTAAAATGTTCGGCTTTTTACAGTCCCTGTAGGTGTCAGCTATGGACCATAGACCACAGAAAGAGAGCTAAGAGAAGACAGGAAAGCAGAAGCCTCAGATCGGGACCAGCATGATCAAAGAATAAATTGGTCAGACAACAAAGGTAGAAAAAATAATTTTATTTCATATTAGTGATTTGACTACAAAATCATCATAATTTTGAAATCAAATATTGTTACTTGTTGTTGTGATATTTTCTGGCGTATTTTTTTTGGTGTGCGAAGGAAGAGGGGTAGTCTTATACGGCGAGTATAGGCCAAACACCTATATTTTAACAGGAAAAGTAGGGGGTCGTATATAGCATTAAGGTAAGAAACAATATATGCAGTGTTAGATTTGTTTTAAATGTCGCAATGGTTTTGCGGCTCCCAGGTTTTTTTTTCCCTTCGGAAACGGGTCCAAGTGGCTCTTTATGTCTTAAAGGTTGCAGACCCCTGTTCTAGGCTTTCAGCAACCAGGCCCTGAGATGCAGAGACTGGGGATTGGGATGCCATAGCATCCCGTCCTCTTGAGAAAGGAGATCTGGAGCAGATCCTAACTCCATAGGCGGAGCTTGAGAGAGATGTAGGAGCAGAGGGTACCACATTTGCCATGGCCAACGTGGAGCTATGAGGATCATATGACCTCTGTCTCTCTGAAGCTTGAACAGTTTTGGGAATTAGGGGAATGGGTGGAAAGGCATACAGGAAGTCCTGACCCCAATGGAGGAGGAAGGCATCCCTGGCCTGACAGCCCTGAGCCGGAATTCTGGAACAGAACTGGGGAAGTTTGGCATTCAATGGACTTGGCAAAGAGATCTATGTCCGGGGTTCCCCAAATTTGAAAAATTTTGGCCACCTGGTCTGCATGGAGAGACCATTTGTGTGGAACTCGACTGAGTCTGTCTGCCCAAGAGTTTTGAATGCCTGGAAGATGAATCTGATGCTCTCTGGCGAGGGCCTATAGTCGCAAAGCTTCGTTGCAGAGCGACAGAGCCTGTTCCGCCCTGCTTGTTCACATAGAACATGGCTACTTGATTGTCCGTTTGAACTAGGACTGTCTTGTAGCTGAGCTGGGTGTGAAATACTCGAAGAGCAAGGAAAATTGCTCTGAGCTCCAGGAGGCTGATATGAAGATAGGCCTCCTGTGGAATCCAGGTACCCTGGGTAGAGAGGCCTTGCAGATGGGCTCCCCAACCCACCTGTGAAGCATCTGTTGTTAGAGTGGCTTGGGGTGGGGGTTGTTGAGAGACCCCATCAGAAGATTTTGGGGTGACTGCCACCATTGGAGGGACAAAATAAGGCGATCTGAGTTTTGCTATTTTGTCTGACAGGCAACCGGACGCCTGAGCCCACTGAGTGGATAAAGTCCACTGGGCTGCCCTCATATGGAGGAGAGCATAAGGAACCACATGCACAGTGGATGCCATGTGGCCTAGCAACTGTAACATTTCCCGAGGAGTGAGGTGAGGCTTTAGCACTGCTTGGGAAGCTAACTACACAATGCGAAGGCAGCGGGGCTGTGGAAGGAAAGCCCTTGTCTGTCTGGTAATCAGCAGAGCTCCTATAAACTCTAGGGATTGAGTGGGAGCAAGGTGGGACTTTGGGAAGTTTATGACAAGTCCCAAATAAAGAAGGATGCACATTGTGCAAGAGAGCACAACCCTGGCCTCTGGCTCTGAAGGAGCTTGAATGAGCCAGTCGTCTAAGTAAGGGAAGACTAATATTCCCAGGGTGTGGAGAAATGCTGCCACCACAGCCATACATTTTGTGAACACCCTTGGTGCAGAGGCCAGGCCAAAAGGAAGAACCCTGTATTGGAGTGCTTCCCTTGAAACAGAAAGCGAAGGAACTTTTGGTGAGTTGGATGGATGAGAAAGCACAGTTACTTACCTGTAACAGGTGATCTCTGGGAACAGCAGGAATTAGTCCTCACATATGGGTCAAAAGGCTAGGGTCAAAAGCAAGGTAGTTCGACCGGTCACCACTTCTAAAGAATCTTCCAAGAAAGCCGTAAGATCGCCGGCTCCTTGAAGCAGATTCCCTGAAGTGGGACCCTTAGACACAGGGCCTACGGATAGATACTGTGCGCGCACAATAGGAGGCAAATTTTCAGCAGGGAGTTTAAGCACTTCCCGAAGATATTTGCGGGCCATCTCCAAAGGCGACATAATAGGAGACTTAGGAAAATTCAATAACCTCAAGTTATTCCTACGCACATAATTCTCCAAATATTCAGCCTTTTTAGACAGCAAGATTTTATCCTTAACTTGAGCAGCACAGAGTCCTCGAAGATGTTCCAACTCAGTCTCCACACCGGTGAAACGCTGAGCCTGCTCCTCTTGCAAACTTTTCACCTGGGCAAAGTCACTTCTCAACGAAAGGGAATCCATTTTCACTACACCCACAACAGCCAATAGAGAAGTATTCATGGTAGCCACTGCATCCCACAGTGCTTCTAAAGTTATAACCGATGGTTTTGCCAAGCCACTCAGACCTGGGAGTCCTTCAAACCTCCCGTCCGCAGCTGCAGGTTCCCTAACTCCTTCCTGCTCCAACTCCCTCCACTGCGAATTCTAACAGGGGTGAGGAAGTTTTCAAAGTCCCGCTGGAGCCCTCTTCACCTCCTTTAACTGGCGAGCACATAGGCAAACCGGTGGGAGGCGCTCCGAATACCGGGACAGCAGTCTCAGGTCGAGGTGGGAGGGTACGCTGCTCAGGAGAGCCAAATTCCGGATGCACCCAGAGCCGACGGTTCAAACACCGAAGGCTCTGCTGAAGACACTGCTCCACCAGTTGCCGCTGAGAATCCGCACGTCACTAACGTTTTCTGCCCGGTAGTATTGGAAGAAGCTATCCCCGAGGGAAGGGAAGCCTGTTTCCTCTTTCGACGCCCCATTCTAGAGCAGCCGAGCTCTCTAGACCTGAGCGGTAAGCGTCGAGCGTCTCAACAGCCACAACAACCTGCCACCATCTTGCCCTCCCCCTCTGATGTAGTGTCCCACATCCTTAACATAAGATCATGCATGATCTCATGAATAGGTAAGGTAGCTGCCTCCTTGGGAGCTTTAGGGTATTGTAGGATTTCTAATTCCTTTGCCCTAGGCTCTTTTTCAAGAGCCACTGTGATGGAAAGACCTCGGGCCACATCGCAGATAAAATCCTAAAAAGACACATCCTCTGGTGGAGACATCCTACACTGAGGAGAAGAGGAATCCTTGGGAAGAAGTACTCTGGTGTCGGCAGAGCTTTCAGAATCTTCAGACTCCTCCGAGGACTCGAAGTATCTCCGATCCAGGTGATCGTGCAAGGCACGGTACTGATACCAATCGAAGTCGGCATCGGAGTGGTCCGGTACAGACTTGTCGATGCCGGATAGAGACGCATGACTCGGTCCCGGTAGAATACCCACCAATGTCAATGCCGTCGGTGCCAGCTGAATAGTCTAAAGCAGTTTCAGGGGCATCGAGGCCGTGAGAAGAGCCGCCAGACTGCGTTCAATAGCCAAGAATCTCTGGTCTATCGATGCTGCCGATGCTTGGGTATCAGTGCCGGATGAAGCGGCCGGGACCCCAGAGCATGGCACCAGTAGTTCTGCCAAGGTTGAAGCCTCGAGAACATCCTGGAGCCCCGTTAGTGCTTTGGAAGCCGAAGACTCCTGCCGGGGCAATTTTGCCGGTGAAAGTCCCTCAAGGGCAATGCCAGAGGCATCTTGATGTTTACAAAGAGATCTACCCTTTGATGACCGGCTAGATTTATGTTTAGTTACCTGAGATCCATGGGAGGAAGACGAAGCCCTGGAAGACGTTGATGCCACAGAGGCTGGAACAAGCAGGAATGCAGTCTTGCCATGGAGGCTCCAATGTGTGGAGTATGGTCTTAGTCTCTTAAATTTACTGCTAATGCTTGGCGTAGTACTTGCATCATGCCAGAGAGAGCCTCCTTCTGGAGTTTGTAAGATTTAATATGTATGGGGAATTTATCAAATGTGCTTTGAAATTCTTCTTAATCAAGCCCTGGGCAACCTATTGTGTAAGTAAAAGCATATTCAATCCTCTGATTTAGAAGGCACAGAAAGGTGCCTAAGGAAACTACCTTGAAATGTTCCTTTTTCTAGGTATGTTATATCTGATTTAAATTTTTCTTATTTTGCCTTTCCAAAGATCATCCAAAGTGGATCATGTTCAAAAGAAACACAGAAACATAGAAATATGACAACAGAAATAGACCACATGGCCTATCTAGTCTGTCCTTCCATAATCAACCACTACAACATTCCCCTTTTTTCCTTTAGAGATCCTCTGTGTTTGTCCCATGCTTCTTTGAATTCAGATACTGTCCTCATCTCTACCACCTCCACTGGAAGGCTATTCCACGGATCCATCACTCTTAAAGAAATATTTCCACATATCACTCCTGAATCTATCCCCTTTCACCCTCATACCAAGTCCCCTCATAGCAGAGCTTGCTTTCAATCGAAAGAGGCTCTCCCCCTGTTTCGATTGAAAGCAAGCTCTGCTATACCTTTCCATACCATTGAATTACACATACCAAACAAATCTAGCTGGACCACATAACAGAGTTATAGTACATGCATCCAATATCATAAACTGCTTAGGTTCAACTGAACAATTTTTTAAAATTTAAATTTAGGAGCCAGCCCAAAACTTTAGAAGGCAGAGGCTGAGACTTTCCTTCACTCTTATCTCCACAGTTGAACAGCACAGGTGATGTGTGTGGTTGTGGAAGGAGGGAGAGTAGAGAGATCCCCTCCAAAGTTTATTGCAGTTCCTTTGAAGCCTGATTTACTAAGGCTGTTCCCATTTGTTTATTTATTTAACAGTTTTTTCTATACCGCTCTATCCTTCAATCAGAGCGGTTTACATTGAACATTAAACTTATGCATTCTATTTCTAATGGAAAAGAAAGCTCAGTAAATCAGGCCAGTGGCAGAAATACACAGCCAGCAGTCCCCTTCCCACCTAGTTTCTATTCCCTCCCCCCATCGTCATTCAGTCTCACTCCCCTCTCTGTCCCGCATCCTGTTGTCACCCAGTCTCTCTCGTATCCCTCTTTTCCCCCTCATCTCCTTCCTTTCCCAGTCAGCCACACTCCCCTCAGGAAGCCAATTAGCCATTCTCCTTTTCAACACTCACTGCCTAAGAAGCCAATCACCACCTCCCAAAGCCCATCCTCCTCATGTAACCAACTATATACCCTACCAAGCTAACCCTCAGCCCCCAGGAAGCCAGCCACCTATCATCCAGTCTCTAACCCACACCCCACCACCATATGTAGTCAATTTTAATTCCACTCAGGCAGGAAGACATTTTTCTTTGAGACCCCCCCCCCCCTTCAACCAGTGTCTCCGAGTGCCCTAGTCATCCAATCTCTCTCTCTCGTTGAGCCCCCCCCCCCCGAGCCTTGACCCTGTCTCTCTTCCTCATCACTCCTGTCTGCTTGCCGTTTCGAGATGCAGTGAAAATGCTAATCTAACTTCCCTTCTGCACGCTGTAAGCAGCTTGAGCTATGTGGTTCTGGTTGATCTCTGTGTTTCAAGTCTCACAAAACTGAAACCACAAGATTAGCTCAAACTTCCTCCATTACGCAGCTCAAGATGTTTGCAGAGAGCTGATTGTAGTGGAGGGGTTAGCAGCAGTGTTTTCACTCCAGTAAAGGCACAAACCAAAACCTTCATGGTCACAAAATCCCAGGTGCCAGGGTGCAATTTCTAGGTGCCATGGTGATCCTGCACATCGGATTTGTTGAGCCTTCTGATAGACTATTTAACCCCTCTTGATCCAATTCCCCCGGGTCTAGAATGGATTTGCATCCAACAGGTTTCCATGGTACCGGAAAATAATCAGAGTAAAAACCCAATCTTCTCTCCTGCAGTGGGGTTAGTTTGGCCACACGATTTGGCGAGGAAGAAAGATTTTCAGCATTAACAGGCTCTGGGGGTTAGTGGGTTGAACCACTCTTTTAGGAAAAAAACGGACTTGCTTCTAAAAGGTATATTCAATTCCATTACAGATATTAAGGACCTGGAAGACCTAGCTAAGATTACAATAAACTGACATTTATAAAAATCTTAGTCCCTCCATAGAAAAGGAGCTCCAGCATTTGGCCTGGAAGACTGGCCATTTCTGAAACCAGTCAAAAACATGGCCTAGTTCTTACCTGTGCAGTTATAAAAGGCTTATAGCTCTTTTACTCATAACCAGTAAACTTCTGAAACCAGAACTCTAGGGTAAGACTCTGGAAAAGTCTCAAGTGAAAACTTAGCTTCCTCTGAAATTCACTTTAAACTTTCCAAGAAGTTGAAGGTAGGGTGGAAATGAAAAACATTTTAAGAGTTTTTTTTATGGTTCTTAAGAAGAAATTAGACCTTACCTGCTAATTGTCTTTCCTCGAGTTCTCTCCAGGCCAGTCCAGGAACTGTAGGGTAGCCAATCCTCTCCAGCAGCTGAGGACTGAATTTTCAAAGTCTTTCTGACAGGCTATCCATCTCCCCCTGGTGTCAGAGACTCAGTCCACTATTGTCAAAGCAGACGGGATCACCAACCAGGTTCACCTAAGAGCATAACCACCAAAGTCAGTCTATCAACTGTCCTACCTTGAAAAAGGTAATGTGGTTTTTCCTCCTTTTCTTTTTTTTTTTTTCAAATTTTTTCCTCGAAAACCTTCAACACCTCACTCTTTGCATGACAGGGAGCCCCATAATCAGCCCCCCGAACCTAACAACAACTTTCAGGTACCACCGCTACCAATTTCTCTAGTGAGCATAGCCCCCTGAAACAACTGAAAACCCAAAGCGGGTCATTTACCTAAGGCTTGCCCCTGCACTGGGTGGGCCCTGGACTGGCCCGGAGAGAACTCGAGGAAAGACAATTAGCAGGTAAGGTCTAATTTCTTCTTCCTTTGTCTCTCCGGGCCAGTCCAGGAACTGTAGGGAAGTACCAGCGCAGTACCTAATATTGGGAGGGACCCGCTAACCCCGCCACTACGGCCGCGGCCCCCACCTTTGCGTCTGCTCTCGCCTGAACATCCAAACTGTAATGCTTTGCAAACTTGTGAAGGGACGACCACGTCGCCGCCCTACAAATATCCACTGGTGGAATCAAAGCGAACTCGGCCCAAGACGCTGCTTGTCCCCGTGTGGAATGCGCCCGAAGTCCTTGAGGCGCCAACTTTCCTGCCGCTTGATATGCTGCCCCAATCGCTTGCTTCACCCACCGAGCAATCAAGGCCTTGGACGCCACCTCTCCTTTCCGCTTTCCACTAAAAAGGATGAACAACCTGTCGGACTTCCAAAATGACTCAGTCTTTCTCAGATACCTCCAGAGCACTCTGCCCAAATCCAGCTTCCGCAATGACCCCCGGATTTTCGACCCCTTTCGACTCCGAAAGGTGGGAAGCGAAATCGGCTGGTTCATATGGAACACCGATACTACCTTTGGCAGAAAGGAAGGAACAGGCAGCAACAGCACCCTCCCTTCCGAAAACTGGATGTAGGGCTCACTACATGAAAGCACCTGCAGATCGGAAATCTGCCGGGCCGAACACAAGGCTACCAAAAACGCCATCTTCCATGAAAACTCTCTCAGCGACACTTCTCCTTCGAGCTAAAAAGGTGATCTCATCAAGGCTTCCAGGACCAAATTTAAATCCCAAGCCAGAACCACTGGTCTTACCGGGGGCCGTACATTCTTAACTGCTCTGAGGAATCTGAGCACAGCGGGGTGGAATGCTAAGCCTCCACCTTGTATCTTTCCCCGAAAGGAAGCTAGCGCCGCCACCTGAACTTTCAGGGCACTGAGAGTGAGTCCCTTGTCTAGACCACCCTGCAAGAATGACAGGATGTCCAACACCATTGCCGAAAAAGGCCGAATGCCAGACCTGCCGCACCAGGCTTCAAAGATACACCAAATCCGACCATACGCCAACGACATGGACGGCCTTCTGGATTTCAGCATCAAGGAAACTACTGTGGCAGAATATCCTCTCCGCCTCAGCCGGTCCCTTTCAAGAGAAAGCCGTAAGCGAGAAGCGTTCCACCTGTGGCATTAGAACCGGACCCTGGTACAAAAGATTGCTGCGGCTGGGCAGTGTCCAGGGCATGTCCACGAGGAGCCACACCAGATACGCATACCATGGCCTCCTTGGCCAATCCGGCGCAATGAGGACCACCTTGCCGTTGTGCCGCGCAATCCTCTGGACGACCCAACCGATCATCGGCCACGGTGGAAACACATAGAACAGCCCGCTCGACGGCCAGGGCTGAGCTAAGCCGTCGAGCCCTTCCGACATGGGCTCTCTACACCTGCTGTAAAACCGAGGCGCTTTGGAATTGCCAAAGGTAGCCATGAGGTCCATGACTGGCTGCACCCACCATATCGCAAGGTTGTGAAAGACTGCCTCGTTCAATCGGCACTCTCCTGCGTCTACCACATTCCGACTGAGGTAGTCGGCCTGCCGATTGTCCCGACCTGCCACATGAGCCGCTGACAATGCTATCAAATGGCTCTCTGCCCACTGCATTAGCAGTTGACTCTCCTCCAACAGGGCTACACTGCCTGTACCGCTCTGGCGATTGATGTAAGACACTGTTACCGCATTGTCGGAGAACACTCGCACTGCCTTCCCCATAACCAATTCCTCGAATTCTTGGAGAGCCAGATGCACCACTCATCTCCAAGCGGTTGATCGACCAGCCACTTACCTCTTGCGACCAGGCGCCCTGCGCTATACGGGACAGACAATGCGCTCCCCAGCCGGAAAGGCTGGCGTCTGTGGTCACCAGAACCCACTCGGGCTGATCCAGAGACACCCCTGTTTGAAGATTTCTGGCCTCCAACCACCACTTTAAGCTGTCTCAGACCGCCTCCGGAACCTCTAACTTCTGATCCAGCGGGTGATCCTGGGGCGACCACCTGGACAGCAAGGCTTGCTGAAGAGGCTGCATATGCGCCCTGGCCCAAGGGACCAGGTCCAAGGCCGCCGCCATGGAGCCCAGGAGCTGCAAATATCACCATGCTGTTGGAGCTTTCATGCGTAAAAATACGGCCACCAGCTTTAAAAGCTTCTGAACCCGGTCATCCAGCAAAAAGACCGCCCCCACGGCTGTGTCGAATAACGCCCCCAGGTATACAAGACGCTGCACCAGAGCCAGGTGACTCTTGGCTTGGTTCACCACCCAGCCAAGCTGTGTCAGCATTGCAACCACTCGTGCCGTCGCGCTGATGGAATCTTGTACCGAAGGAGCATGTATCAGCCAGTCATCCAGGTAAAGATGCACAAGCACCCCTTCCCGTCTCAACGCTGCCACATCCACCACCATCACTCTCGTGAAAGTGCGTGGCTCCGTAGCCAGCCCGAAAGGTAGCAACCGGAACAGGAAATGCCCCAAGGGCACCGCAAAACGCAAGAACGTCTGATGCTCCGAACAGATGGGAATATGCAGATATGCCTCCGTCAAATCTATGGCGGACAATACCTCGCCCGGTCTCACGGAGCGAATCACTGAACGCAGAGTCTCCATACGGAAATGCGGCAACCTTAAACAGCGGTTCACGTGCTTGAGATCCAAGATAGGCCAAAAGGAACCTAATTTTTTGGGAACTACAAAAAAGATCGAGTATCAACCTAATCCGCACTGGTCTCGAGGAACGGGGACCACGGCTTGGAGACGCAGCAGGCGCTGAAGAGTAGAGCGAACTGCGGCCCTCTTTGCCTGCAAACCGCAAGGAGACACCACGAGGGCCTCCGACAACGGCTGAGCGAATTCCAGCACGTAACCATCGCGGATAATCTCCAGCACCCACCGGTCTGACGTTATGGTGGCCCAGACAGAGAGGAAGTCCCGTAAGCGGCCCCCTACCGGAATCTCCGCCTGGACCACCCCCGTCTCATTGTGCCTTCCTGGAGGAGCCCTGTTCGGAGACGAAATAACCTCTGCCAAAACCTTGGGCTCCCCGAAAGGACTGTCGTCTGGCCGTAAAACGACCGCGCCGATAAGAAGCAAAACGTGCCCCCCTAAATCTGCGAAACTCCCTGCCAGGTCCTTTTTGGAGCCCGCAGGTTTCACGCCCTTGGAACGGTCCTCCGCGAGTCGACCCCCCTTCGAGTCTCCCAGATCCTTTACAATCTTATCTAGCACTTCCCCAAAGAGCAGCTTGCCCTTATACGGGAGCTTACTAAGGCGGGCTTTAGAAGAGGCGTCCGCCGCCCAGCTTTGCAGCCAGAGAAACCTTCTCGCGGCAATCACCGACGCCATGGTCTTCGCCGAAATCCTTACCAAATCATAGAAGATATCCGCCAGATATGCCGCCGCCGCCGACTCCAGCTTCTCACCTTCCGCCGAAGAGCCGTCACCCACTTCCGCAGAAGAATCTCCTTGGAGCCAACGAATGGAAACCCTCACCACATAGGCCCCGCAAATGGACGCCTGTAGGGAAAGAGCACTGGTGTCAAACGCTTGTTTCAGAAGCGTCTCCAACTTCCTATCCTGCAGATCTTTAAGAGCTGCTCCTCCTCCACTGGGATCGTCGTCTTTTTTGTCACTGCTGAAACCAATGCATCCACTTTTGGCATTAGCAGCAACTCCTCCTCCTGCGGCAGCGGATATAATCTACCTATGGCCCTAGCGCCCCTCAGCGTGGGCTCCGGACATTCCCATTGCGACTCCACCATCTGCTTAATTACTCTATGGATCGGAAAGCAGCGCTGTTCCGCTTTAAACCCCTGAAGCAGCGGATCCTCCAACGGTTCCTCCTGCACTGCCGGCCTCACAATATTGAGGGCCGCTAGCAAATGCGCAATCAGAGACCCCAGCTCCTCCTTTCGAAACACACTAAAAACATTGGGGTCCTCACCTGGAGGAATTTCACCCTCCTCCAAGTCCCCTGACCAATCAAGCTCGTCCTGGAAGAGAAGTTCCCCTTCATCAGTAATCAGGGGCACCGGAGACCGCTGACCGATGTCCTCGGCTGCCGCCTCCCCTCGGAATCCTCCCCCAGAGGTTCCTTTACCTGGGTCCAGTGCTGCCCCCTCTCCCACCCCGGAAGCTGATGGGTTAGGGGAGCACCTTTGCCAAAGCCCTGTCCCAGCTTGAGACAGTAGGCCTTATGGAGGGAGAAAATGAAGTCTGCCGAAAAAACAGACTCCAAACCCTTCTGAAACCCTGGACCAGGACTCTGGGCAACAGGCACCCCCCACAGACGTTTTAGCTTTTGCATTCCGTTTTTCTGCTTTCCCTTTAAGCGCGGGAGAAATGGTTGCCGATTCCAAAATGGCTGTCATTCCCGCTTTTTCTTCCCCACTGAAATGGCTGCCTACCGGAGCAAGTGATTTCGCTCCGTTGGCCATGCTGCTTCTCACAACCCAGCAACCCTGCCTTCCTTGTGCGCACAGAAAAAACCGGCCGCACCAGAAACCGACAGGCTGCGGCGACCCCCCCCCCCCCCACGAGCACCCGATGCCGACGTCGACCGCGGGCGCTATCACTCCCAGCGCCCTGAACGGCCCGGTTTCCGCATGCCACCCCAGAGGCCCGTAGCCCCCGAAAACACCTCACCTGCAACTCCTCCGTGATCTGCCGCACTCCCAACAACCTCCCTCCGCTGCTAGCGGTAGAGGTAAGCCGAGTGTTACAAATTGAAGGGGGTGGATTCCAGGGCTCCCAGCTCCCCCCCCTCGCAATCAGCGGAGCACACTGCTGCTTTTCCAGAGCCCTTTCCTTGCAGCTGCGCCCCTTAATGTGATATCTGGATATACCTGGTCATCTCTCAATCCTGTTAGGTGAACCCTGCTAGGACCTCCCAGGAATTATCACTTAGTTTTACTATTATAGCTAAATCCTTTTTGTTTCTCCAGGAGCTTGTCAGAAACCTGTCCTATCCAGTTGCTGAGGACTGATAGACTGAGTCTCTGACACCAGGGGGAGATGGATAGCCTGTCAGAAAGACTTTGAAAATTCAGTCCTCAGCTGCTGGAGAGGATTGGCTACCCTACAGTTCCTGGACTGACCCGGAGAAACGAAGAGGAATAAAGTTTATATTTTAAACTGTGTTGGTGCTTGTCTAAAACATTAGATAACATTTTGCAGAATTCTATTGCAACATAAAAATATCCACAAGGTGGTACTAATATTCAATGTTACCCACAATGTATTCTTTTTGAACGAATTAGCTACTAATCATTTCTAACACACTGTTTGATGTGCAGAGCACTGTACCAAAATGAACATAAAGGGAGTGCCTTCTCTGTATGGCTTACATTCTAACCAAGAAAAACAGGACAAAACTCTATTAAAGTGATGACTACATTCTTGCTTGTTCCTGCAGACAGCATAGTTACTCACCTATAACAGGTAATCTCCGGGAACAGCAGGAATTTAGTCCTCACATATGGGTATCGTCGGTCGGAGCCTGCGCGGGAAGGCTAACCAGCGTCCAATTAGAAAGCTTTTGGGAGCATCCCACAGCGCCTGCGTGCTACCTTCCCCAAATGCCTCTCTCCAGTTGAGTTTTAAAGCTGAGACAAAGAGAGAGAGAGGGAAAGGAAAGAGATAGAGAGATATAACTCCTAGGGGAAGTGGGTGGGTTGTGAGGACTAAATTCCTGCTGTTCCCGGAGATCACCTGTTACAGGTGAGTAACTATGCTATCTCCAGGAACAAGCAGGAATGTAGTCATCACATATGGGGACTCCCTAGCTTTAGATGCCAGGGAGAGACCCCAGAAATTGTGTGTCCCTGAACAGGGCTTCACTTCCCCCTATGGATATCTGGCATCCTACCAGGGATGGCGGGTAGGAGTTGATTAGGTATGGAACAGGTGTTGGAGAACAGCCTGACCAAACAAGGCATCCCGGCGGGAGTCCTTGTCCAAGCAGTAATGGGCTGTGAAGGTATGAACCGAGGCACAAGTGGCTGCTCGACAGATCTCGTCGATAGACACAGAGTGCAGATGAGCCATTAAGGCTGCCTTGGCTCTCACATTGTGAGCTCTGACATGGCCCTCCAGAGAAAGGTTCTTACTCTGATAGGCGAAGGAAATACACTGAGCAATCCAGCTAGACAGTGTTCTCTTGGAAACTAGAAGTCCCAAATGAGAAGGATCAAAAGCAACAAAGAGTTGAGAGGACCTTCTATGTTGCTGTGTTCTTTGTAAGTAAAAGCTAAAGCTCTTTTAGTCCACGGTATGAAGATTTCTCTCTGCATTTGATGCATGAGGCCTTGGAAAAAACACAGGTAGGTAGACCGCTTGGTTTTAATGAAAAGGCGAGACCACCTTTGGCATAAATTGTGGATGAGTCCTAAGGACTACCTTGTCATGATAGAACCTTGTATAAGGTGGATCAGCTACTAGCACTTGCAACTCACTAATGCGGCGTGCTGATGTGATTGCAATGAGAAAGATAACCTTCCAAGAAAGGAATTTCAAGGAGGTAGTACCTAAGGGTTCGAAAGGTGGCTTCATGAGATGCCCAAGAACCAGGTTTAAGTCCCATGCCACCGGTGGTGGCTTAATGAGAGGCTTATTTAGAAGAAGGCCTCTCATAAATCTTGCTATAAGAGGATGGGAGGAAATAGGTTGTCCATTTAAAGGTTTGAAAGAAGCTGCAATAGCACTCAAATGGACTCTTACTGAGTTAGTCTTAAGTCCTGCATTGGATAAATGAAGGAGATACTCCAGTAAGGATTCCAGAGGTATCGCAAGGGGGTTAAGACCCTTCTGCGAACACCATATGGTAAACCATTTCCACTTGAAAGCATAAGAGTGTCTTGTGGAAGGCTTCCTGGAAACATAAAGGATATCCTTTATTTGCTGAGGGAGGTTAAGATCATGGAGATCTAGGCCTTCACAATGAAGCCCTGAGATGCAGAAACGGGATTGGGATGCCATAACATTTCATCCTCCTGAGACAGGAGATCCGGAGCAGACCCTAACTCCAGAGAGGGAGCTTCAAAGAGATGTAGAAGCAGAGGGTACCACACTTGCCGTGGCCAATGTGGAGCTATGAGAATCATACGGCCTCTGTTTTTCTGAAGCTTGAACAGGGTTTTGGGAATTAGGGGAATGGGTGGAAAGGCATAAAGGAAGTCTTGACCCCAGTGAAGGAGGAAAGCATCCCTGGCTTGAGAGCCCTGAGCCGGAATCCTGGAACAGAACCGGGGAAGTTTGGAAGTCCACGGACTTGCAAAGAGGTCTATGTCCGGGGTTCCCCAAAGTTGAAAAATCCTGGCTACCTGGTCTGCATGTAGAGACCATTCGTGTGGAAGCAGAACGCGACTGAGTCTGTCTGCCCAAGAGTGTTGTATTCCTGGAAGGTACACTGCCAAGAGATGAATCTGATGCTCTCTGGCGAGGGCCCATAGTCGCAAACCTTCGTTGCAAAGCGACAGAGAGCCTGTTCCCCACTGCTTGTTCACGTAGAACTTAGCTACTTGAATGTCCGTATGAATGAGGACTGTCTTGTAGCCGAGTAGGGTGTGGAACACTCGAAGAGCAAGGAAGATTGCTCTCAGCTTCAAGAGACTGATATGTAGATGAGTATCCTGTTGAGTCCAAGTGCCTTGGGAGGAGAGGTCTTGCAGATGAGCTCCGCAACCCATTGGTGAAACATCTGTTGTGAGAGTTGCCTGGGGTAAAGGTTGTTGAAATGGGGACCCCACCAACAGGTTTTGAGTGGACTGCCACCATTGGAGGAACAAAATAAGGTGATTTGTGTTTGTTATTTTGTCTGACAGGCACCCTGATGCCTGGGTCCATTAAGTGGATATAGTCCACTGGGATACTCTCATATGGAGGCGAGCATAGGGAACCACATGCACAGTAGATGCCATGTGGCCTAGTAGTTGTAACATTTCTCGAGCAGTGAGATGAGGCTTTGACACAGCTTGAGAAGCTAACTGCACCATGAGAAGGCAACGGGTCTGAGGAAGAGAGGCCCTTGCTTTTCTGGTATCCAGCAAAGCTCCTATGAACTCTCGAGACTGAGTGGGAGTTAGACTGGATTTTGGGATGTTTATGACCAGACCCAAATACTGAAGGATACGCATTGTGCAAGATAGAGAAATCCTGGCCTCTGACTCTGATGGGGCTCGAATGAGCCAGTCGTCTAAGTAGGGGAAGACGAATATCCCTAGAGTGCGGAGAAATGCTGCTACCACAGCCATGCATTTCGTAAACACCCTTGGTGCTGAGGCCAGGCCAAAAGGAAGCACCCTGTATTGGTAGTGCTTTCCTTGAAAAAGGAACCGAAGGAAATTTCTGTGAGTTGGATGGATGAGAACATGAGTGTACTCATCCTTGAGATCTAGAGAACAAAGCCAATCCTGACTCTGAAGGTATGGCAGCAGGGTTCCCAGAGAAATCTTGAATTTCTCTTTGAAAAGGAATTTGTTCAATTCTCTGAGGTCTAAAATAGGTCTGTGTCCCCCTGTTTTCTTTGGGATAAGGAAATAGGGGGAGTAAAACCCTGTACCCTGTTGAGGAATGGGTACCTCTTCTATTGCCCCTTGGGCAAGAAGCATAGTGACCTCTTGATCTAAGAGGTTGATGAGAGAGGTCTGAGAATTGAACTGCTTTACCATTGTGGGAGGGGGCATGCAAAGAAAGTGAAGCTTGTACCCCTCTTTTATAATGTATAGAGTCCAATGTTCTGCTGTTATTTGCCAATATCTGGGGGCAAAGTGACACAACCTTCCTGAAATGGTGGAAGGCTCTGTACCATTGAGAGACAGGAAGGCTAAGTTCTCTAGATGGAAGTCAAAGGCCTTGTGGAGGCTGAGACTGCTGAGACGGTTGAGGCTTAGCAGTCTTTGCCTTCCTTTGTTTAGGTGGTTGCTGACTCTTTCGGGCAGGATGACCTGCAGAACGTCCCTGCTGGGAATAAGAGGGATAAAACCTCTTCTTCTTGGAGAAGAACGGTTTCTTGAAAGATCTCTTTCTTGCAGGATCAGCTGTGGCTTTGGATAATCTATCCAAAGTGGAGCTGTCAGCATTTAATTCATTGGCTTTCTCTTGCCAATTCTTGCGGAATAGATTCTCACCTGTACAAGGGATATTGCCCAGTTTGTCCTGCACCCAGAGCTTCAAATCGGATGCCTGGAGCCCGGCAATTCTACGTGCACCTACGGCAATGGCAGAGGTTCTGATTATGCACTCAAAACAGTCAAAAGCTGCACGGTTGACAAACTTAGAAACATCCTGGGCATGTTTGACCAGTGTGAGAAAATCCTGCCTCTTATCATCAGGAAGAAGAGGACTCAAAAACTCTAAATCTCCTGTGACTTCCTTAGGAACATTCCCATATATAAAATATAGGAACTGATCCTGGCAGTAAACATGGAAGCCTGGAAAGTACGACGTCCAAAAGCAACCAAAGTTCTACACTCACGTCCTGGAGGATTAGAGGCATGCCTCTTTGCACTCCTGATCCTTCTCATAGCTGATTCCACTACAATAGAGTGCTGAGGAAGCCGAGTCTTCTGGAAACCAGGACAAGGAGGGACTCGATACATAGTATCCAGTCTACGAGAGCAATGAGAGGTGGTAAGAGGTGTTTCCCACATTCTTAGCATGAGATCATGTAAGATCTCATGGATAGGCGAAGTAGCTGCCGCCTTAGAAGCCTTGGATATTGTAAAATCTCCAACTCCTTTGCCCTGGGCTCTGTTTCGGGAGCCACAGTAATGGAAAGACCTCGAGCCACCTCCCTGATAAAATCCTGAAAGAATATATCTTCTGGAGGAGACATCCTACGTTTAGGAGAGGAAGGCTCCTCCGGGAGAAGTATTCCGGTACCGACAGAGCTGTCAGAATCCTCAGACTCTTCCGAGGATTCCAAGTACCTTCTGTCCGGATGCTCTTGAAGAGCCAAATACCCTTACCGACCGAGGTCGGTACCAGGGGGAATCAGTACCGGTGTATCGGTACCGGAAGGCATCGCATGACTGGGTGCCGGCAGAGCAGACACCGATGCCGTCGGTACCAGTACCGACACCGGTGCCGGATAAACTGTCTGACGCGGTTCTGAGAGTGTCGATGCCGCAAGGAGAGCCGCCAGACTGTGTTCAATAGCCAGGAACCTCTGGTCTTTCGACGCTGCCGATGCCTGGGTATCGGTGCTGGAGAAAGCAGACGGTACCGCAGAGCATGGCACCAGTAGTTCTGTTGAGGTTGAGGCCTCGAGAACATCCTGGAGCCCCGATAATGCTTTGGAAGCCGAAGCCTCCCGCCGGGGCAATTTTGCCGGTACAGAACCCTCAAGGGCAACGCCAGAGGCATCTCAATGCTTAGAAGGAGATCTACCCTTTGAGGACCAGCCAGACTTATGTTTAGTTACCTGAGATCCATGGGAGGAAGACGAAGCCCTAGACGTCGATGCCACGGAGGTTGCATTGGAGGGAAAAAGGGTGCTGAGATTAGCAGCTCGGTTTTGTCGACCACTCTTGGATATCATGGCACAAGCCGCAGACTCGGAGATGGAGTGGTCAGGACCTAAACATTTAAGACACCACTCATGGGTGTCAGTGATGGAGATGGTACCGCCACACTAGGTGCACTTTTTGAAACCCGAAGCGGGTTTTTCCATAGTAGAGGAAATTTTGGGCCTAAGGCCCAAAAAGGCGCGTGCACCTGGAAAAGAAAGTTTGGAAAAATACTATTTTTTTTTTTTTTTTAAAGAAAGAAAAAGAACCAGCGGTAAAGTTATAGCGTTGAAAGGCAGACATGACCACAAAAAAGGAGAATAAGGAAAACTTTTCTGCGGTGACAGGAACAACGACCTGCTGGATCCGCGGAAAATGAAGAACTGGAGAGAGGCAGTAGGGAAAGGCGAGAAGGCAGTACGCAGGCGCTGTGGGATGCTCCCAAAAGCTTTCTAATTGGATGCTGGGGAGCGTTCCCGCGCAGGCTCCGTCGGAACCGACGATACCCATATGTGAAGACTACATTCCTGCTTGTTCCTGGAGATATAGTTGCTTTTCAAAAATGAGTTTTAATGCAAATCACTGGCTGGCAAATTGTGTACAATGTAAATCACCTTGATTTAAGAAAAAAGGCAGTATATACATATGGTGAAATAAGAAAATAAATAAATAAAAAATCTAAGGTAAGTCTCGCCGAGCAGACCGCAACCAAGGAGGCAGTCTTGAGGGACAAACACTTAAGCACAGTCCTCCTCAAGGGCTCAAAAAGACTCAAACGCTAAAGCCCAAAATACTAAAATGAGATGTCATGAAAGGACTGACTGAAAGGATGGACGGAATGTCTTACTCCCTGAAAGAAAAGGGCCCCACCTGAGTGCGAGGCAACAGAGCACCCTGCCACTGTCTCAAGCCACCTGAACCCTCAAGGAACTAAGGGAGAGGCGCTTGTCAAATCCATCCTAAAGGAAGGCAAGTAAGGCTGGAAAGCCTGCTGCGCTGGGGCAGACATGATGCTCAGGCCACCAATGTTCAAAAGGCAAAAAAGAAGCATACAAGAGAGACAAGTAGAACCTCTGCTTTCAGGAGTATGGAAACCATGGCAGGAAAAGAGTAGTTACTCACCTATAACAGGTGTTCTCCAGAAGCAGCAGGAATCAGTCCTCACATATGGGTGACGTCGGCACCGACGGAGCCCTCGTGCGGAGCATTTCCCAGCTTTCAAAGAAAGCCTTTGGGAATTGCAGCGCATATGCGCGGTCCTCTTCCCGCCCAAGGGTGCCATCTTGCTCAGTATGATGACATAGCTAAAAGACAGCAAAATAGCAAAAATAAATCATATGACTGCAACTCCAAGGGGAGGAGGGAGGGTTGTAAGGACTGATTCCTGCTGCTCCTGGAGAACACCTGTTACAGGTGAGTAACTACTCTTTCTCCAGGACCAAGCAGGAAGTCAGTCCTCACATATGGGACTCCCCAGCTGAAGGCTACCGGAGACCTCAAGCGGAAAAAATGAGCTCCCTCTAGCTCGTCAGTACTGAAGGAAGGAATCTTCTCTGAGAACGCCCCCGACCGGTAGCCCAACAACAGGGCCGGAGGGTAGGAGTTGCCTAAACCCCAAAGAGATTATGGAGTACTGCCTGTCCGAAAGCACTGTCCCTGCGGGACTCCCTCTCAAGGCAGTAATGGGCTGCAAAAGTCTGGCTTGAAGACCAAGTAGCGGCCTGGCAGATGTCTGCCAACGGAACAGAGCGGAGATGAGCCACTGACGCAGCCTTCGCCCTGACACGATGAGCCGTGACTCGACCCTCCAACGAGAGGCCGGCTACCCCATAAGCCCAGGCGATACAGTCAGCGACCCATATGGACAAAGTACGCTTGGAAACAGGAACCCCAATTTATTGGGGTCAAAAGAAACGAAGAGCTGAACAGCCCTCTGATGCTCCCGCGTACGGTCGAGGTAGAAGGACAACGCCCTCTACAGTCCAGGGTATGCAGGACCATCTCAGCACGGTTGGCATGCGGCCTGGGAAAGAAGGTTGGAGGAACCACCTACTGATTGAGGTGAAAAGGGGAGACAACCTTAGGGAGAAACTTCGGGTGAGTCCGTAAGATTACCCTATTCCTGTAGAACGTAGTGTAAGGAGGATCAGACAATAGTGCCTGAAGTTCACTCACTCGCCTAGCAGAGGTAAGAGCTACCAGAAACAAGGTTTTCCAGGAGAGAAAACAGAGAGGGCAGGTAGCCATAGGTTCAAATGGCGGACAAGTAAGCCGCTGTAAGACCACATTCAGATCTCACTCAGGGGCTGGTGGACGCAAAGGAGGCTTAAGCAGAAGGAGGCCTCTTAGAAAACGAGCCACCAAAGGGTGGTTGGAAAGAGGCCTCCCGTCCACCAGCGAGTGGTGTGCTGAGAGAGCACTGAGGTGAACCCTGACAGAGTTGGACTTAAGGCCTAGATTGGAGAGGTAAAGCAAATATTGCAATACTACCGCTACCAAGCACGAGAAGGGATTCTCGCTGTGCTGAGAAAACCATGTGGAGAATCTACGCCACTTAAGAGCGTAGGATTTCCTGGTGGATTGCCGCCTAGAGGCTAAGACCACGTCTTCCACCTCTCTAGGCAGGAGTAGGGGAGCCAGGACTACCCTTTCAGCAGCCAGGCCATCAGATGAAGGGACTGGAAGTTGGGGTGCAAGAGAGACCCCTGGTCCTGAGACAGGAGATCGTGTTGAATTCCCAGAGGCAGGGGAGTGTCCACCGCCAGTTGCAGCAGGAGCGGGAACCACGGTTGCCTCGGCCACCTGGGGGCTATCAGAATCATTGAGGCCTTGTCCGTGAGGACCTTGAACAGTGTTCTAGACACTAGTGGCGTGGGAGGAAACGCATATAGTAGGCCTTGGGACCACGGAATCAGAAAGGCATCCGCTGCTACTCTGAGAGGATGCGGTTGTCTGGAACAGAATCTCGGGAGTTGCCGGTTCAGAGGGCTGGCAAAGAGATCCATGGTAGGCAGGCCCCACCTGAGAAAGATCTGCTGAACCACCAATGGATTCAATCTCCATTCGTGTGGTCGCAGGATCCTGCTCAGTCTGTCCGCCAGGTAATTTTCTTGACCGGGGAGGTAGACAGCCTTGAGGAGGATTCCGTGATTGACGGCCCAAGAGCACAGCCGTTGTGCCTCCTGACAGAGAAGGAAGGAGCCTGTTCCTCCTTGTTTGTTCACGTAGAACATGGCAACTTGATTGTCCGTCTGGACCAGTACAGACTGGTGAGACGTGAGGTGGGAGAAGGCTCTCAGAGCTAGGCGTATTGCCCGTAGCTCCAGGAAGTTTATCTGCTGAGCAGCCTCCCAAGGCGTCCAGAGACCCTGAGTACATGCCCCCTGGCAATGTGCTCCCCAACCTAGAAGAGAAGCATCTGTCGTCAGCACTCGAGAATGCGGAGGGGATTGAAAATCCACTCCGAGTACCAGATTCGGAAGATGAAGCCACCATTGTAGAGAGGAGACGAGCAGGGTGGATATGCTCACCGAGTCTGCAAGGCTCCCTGTGGCCTGATGCCACTGAGTTCGAAGGCTCCACTGAGCAGGCCGCATGTGCAGGCGGACATTGGGGGTTACTGGAAACCATATGGCCGAGAAGTCCCAGGAATTGCCTGGCGGAGACCAGGGAATTGCTGCGAAACTGCCTGGCTACATCCACCAACCGGAGGGCCCTGTCCACTGGCAGAAAAGACCTCGCCTGAAGAGTGTCTAGCCTTGCTCCTATGAATTCCAAGTTCTGGGACGGGAGCAAAGTGGACTTTGCAAAGTTTATGACAAACCCCAAGTGCTGAAGCAGAGCCACAGAGCGAAGGGTGGCTTGACTGGCCTCCTGGGAAGACTGGCCCCTTATGAGCCAGTCGTCCAGGTATGGAAACACAAAAAGACCTTGAAGCCTCAGGTAGGCCGCCACCACCGCCAGGCACTTGGTCAACAACCTGGGAGCGGAGGATAGGCCAAAGGGAAGTACTCTGTACTGGTAGTGGTTTCCCCCCACAACAAATCTGAGATATTGTCTGTGGTCTGGATGAATAAGGATGTGAGTATAAGCATCCTTTAGATCCAAGGAGCATAGCCAATCTCCCTGCTGGAGGTAGGGCAGCAGGATTCCAAGGGTAAGCATCTTGAACTTTTCCCTCTCCAGGAACTTGCTGAGGTTGCGCAAGTCTAGGATGGGTCGGAGGCCTCCTGTTTGTTTTGGTACCAGGAAGTACCTGGCATAAAGCCGTGACCTCTCAGGTGGTGGGGCACCGGTTCCACAGCCTGGTCCTTTAGCAGACTTGCTAACTCCTGAAGGAGTAGGTCCCTGTGCAGAGGGAGTCTTGGAGGCTCCCCTGGAAAATAGGAGGGAGGTACCTGGTGAAAATGGAGAAGATAGCCCTTTTGGACTATATGGAGCACCCAGGTATCTGATGTGATGGCTGACCACCTGTGGGCAAAGTGGGCCAGCCGGCCTCCTGTGCTGATGTGAGCCAGTTGAGGAGAAAAGGCTATGCTTGCTGAGTCAAAACCCCACCCTGCTGAGCAGGGGCTGGTGTTGGTGGCTTGGGGGCCTTCTGCCTACGGTGCCCATGACCCTGCCCCTTGGCCTGCTGACCCTGTTGGGGAGCTGCAGAGGCCTGATAATGAGGGTATGGTTTATAGGCAGAGGACGTCCTCGGGTAAAAGGTATTTTTTCCACGAACCCTTCTTCTTCTGAGAAGAGGAAGAGGTTTTTCTGGACAGCCTAGTCCTGGTTAGAGTCTCGGTCTCGAGTTCTGCAGCCTTTTCAGCCATGGGCTTGCCAAAGAGGTTTTCACTTCGGCAGGGGACATCGACCAACTTGTCCTGCACTCATGGCTCGAGGTCGGATGACTGTAGCCAAGCCTGTAGCCCATCGCAGACTGCTCGAGAGATAAACTTCGAGCACTCTCGAATACCAGTGGACAAGGCTTGGAACCGCTGCAAAGGTTCCTCGGAGAGATCAGCAGAGAACCCGGCAATCTCCTTTGCCAGGTCTCGGAGATACATGCCCATGTAGAGCTGGTAAGTCTGGAAACGGCAAGCAAGCATAGAGCCCTGGAAGCACTTCTTATTGAGGGCATCCAGGTTCCGGGCCTCACGGCCGGGAGGCACCGAGGAGTGCATCTTCTGACTTTTCAGCCAATGCATGGCCGATTCCATAACCATGGAGTGGTGCGGTAATTGTGCCTTTTGGAACCCGGGGCTCTTGCGGACTCAATAGATGGAATCGACCCACTTGCTTAACACCGGCGTCGAGGCCGGGGTCTTCCACATGTGGAAGAGCAGCCGCTCCAGCATTGGAGGAACCGAAACAGTAAAGGCCTCCTTCGGGGGAGAGTCATACTGGAGGGCCTCGAGCTCCTCGGCTGGAGGCTCCTCCTCGGGATCCGCGGGGAAGGCCAAGGCCTTGGCCATATCCCGCACGAAGTCCAAGAACCGGGTATCCACTGGTGGGGATCGTCTCCGAGGTTCGGACTCCGGCGAGTCCGATGGGACACACCGAGTCCGATAAGTGTCAGGTTACTCTTCGTCCTCCATCTCCCAGCACGACTCCTCGGAGGAGGAATCGAGCGGCTGTGGTTGGGAGGGCACCGATGCCATCCGCCTTGACGCCGAGGGTACCGGCGTCGACTACCTCGGTCCCGAACGGGAGGCCGAGGGAGACCGTTGCTGAGGATCGACTCGAGCCCGCATGGACTCAAGGATCGGCTCGGTTTCCGGGGTCGACTTGGACGTCAAGGTTCCGGTGGTCGGGACAGATGCACCAGTGAGACCAGCGATCAATGCCCGCTGTTGTTCCATGAAGGCAGTGAGGCTGCTCTCCAAGGCCGTCAACCTGAGTCCGAGCTCAGGAGACCCAGCAGCCCCCGACTCGGGCCTCGACGGCGTCGGGCCCGACGTCGGCTCCCCTGGAGGAGAGTCCACGAGTACTACAGCACTCACGTGTCCAGGAGACTCCATCTCAATACGAGGATGCTTGGCAGGACTCTCCGACTCCGAAGACCCAGGACGGCTATCGGGGCTATGCGACCTGGCCCTCGAGGAACCAGGAGCGTCCACCGACGCCGCCCTCGCGGGTTTCTTCTTCCTGCGATGTTCCCGCGAAGGAGACGCCCGATCAGAGGAACCCCGACGCTGCTTGGGGCCGGAGTCCCGAGACGTTGAGGCCTCTGACGAGGTCCAGGCCCGTCCAGACGCGGAGTCAGAGAAGATCCTATCCTTCTGGTGCTGCCGACTCCTCAACGCCTTCGAGGACATTTTGCCACACGGACCACAGATCATCGGGTCATGATCGGGTCCGAGGCAGCGGAGGCAGCAGTCATGTGTGTCGGTAAGAGACATAAGTTTCTTACACCGATCACACTTTTTAAACCCGCTGGTAGCCATCGGGGGAAAAAGGGCCCCTGCGAGGTCAAAAGACCGGGCTGCCAGTGAAAAAAGAAAAATGGCGCGAACGCTAGTCAAAGGACAAAAACCGAAAAAGAGAGAGTGGACTCGATACCGGCGTATCGGGCCAAGGCGGGAAAAGGATCCGGCGTCGAACCGAAGTAGAAAAAGAAAAAATAGGGTAATCAACCTTTTCCTCGGGGAAAAACGAACTACGTCCGTCGGGCTCTGCGGGAAAAAGAAGACTGAGCAAGATAGCACCCTTGGGCGGGAAGGGGACCGCGCATGCGCACTGCAATTCCCAAAGGCTTTCTTTGAAAGCTGGGGAAATGCTCTGCACGAGGGCTCCGTCGGCGCCGACGTCACCCATATGTGAGGACTGACTTCCTGCTTGGTCCTGGAGAAACAGCTGTTACGTTCTAAGCATTGCTTCTCAAGAGCCAGGCCGTAAGCAAAAAGGGAGCTGGCTCATCTAGCAAGAACGGCCGCTGCCTAAAGAGCCCCTGAGCTGATGGGACGAGCAGGAGAGTTCGTACAGGTAATGCATCAGATCCACATACCGTGGTCTCTGCAGTCAATCCTGTGCCACCAGAACCACCGGACCCAGATAGCACTCGCCCCATGAATAGCCATGGAGGAAACACATACAGCAGAATCTGCCTTGGTTAAGGTTGAACCAGGGCATCCATGCCCTAGGAGCTTGCCTCTTTGCAGCAACTGAAGAACCTTTGCCCTTTGGCATAGGACCGGGCCACCACCATATCCCCCTCAGAGTGACCCCAATCTGTCCAGACTCCCCTGGAATACCATTCAGCTCAATTCCCACCTTCCAGGGAAAGCGAATGACGACTGAGATAGTCTGCTTCCATGTTGTCTGCTCCCACAATATGCTGTGTTGAGAAGGCTAGGAGACTACTCTTTGCCCAGGAAAACAAGAGGACCACCCCAGAACTCTTCATGTCCCCTGTGGCATTGTCAGAGAAAGCGTAGTTACTCACCTGTAACAGGTGTTCTCCAGGAGCAGCAGGAATCAGTCCTCACATATGGGTGACGTCGGCGCCGACGGAGCCCTCGCGGAGCAATTTTCCCCAGCTTTCAAAGAAAGCCTTTGGGAATTGCAGCGCGCATGCGCGGTCGCCTTCCCGCCCAAGGGTGCCATCTTAGCCAGTCAGATGACATAGCTAAAAAAGACAGCATAAAAATTTGCAAAAAAACTAAAGCAGATGATTGCAACTCCAAGGGGAGGAGGGAGGGTTGTGAGGACTGATTCCTGCTGCTCCTGGAGAACACCTGTTACAGGTGAGTAACTACGCTTTCTCCAGGACCAAGCAGGAAGTCAGTCCTCACATATGGGACTCCCAAGCTTAAGGCTACCGGAGACCCTAAGCACAAAAATGAGCTCCCTCTAGCTCAGCAGCACAGAAGGAAGGAATCTTCGCTGAATTATTACCCACCGGTAGCCCACATCCGGGATGGAGGGTAGGAGTTGCTCAGACCTCAAAGAGATTACGGAGGACTGCCTGTCCGAAAGCACTGTCCCTGCGGGACTCCCTCTCGAGACAGTAATGGACCGCAAAAGTCTGGCTCGAAGACCAAGTAGCGGCCCGGCAGATGTCTGCCAGCGGAACAGAGCGGAGGTAAGCCACTGACGTAGCCTTTGCCCGAACGCAATGAGCCGTGACTCGACCTTCCAAGGAGAGTCCGGCTGCCCCATAAGCCCAAGTGATACAGTCCGCAACCCAGATGGACAGAGTACGCTTGGAGACCGGGAGCCCCAATTTATTGGGGTCAAAAGACACAAAAAGCTGAGCAGCTTTACGGTGCTCCCGCGTACGGTCAAGGTAGAAGTTCAATGCCCTTCTACAGTCCAGGGTATGGAGGACCGTTTCAGCTCGGCTGGAGTGTGGTCTGGGAAAGAAGGTCGGAAGTACCACCTCCTGATTGATGTGAAAAGGGGAGACCATTTTTGGAAGAAATTTTGGGTGAGTCCGTAGGACAACCCTATTTTTGTAGAACCGAGTGTAAGGGGGATCAGACACGAGGGCCTGCAATTCACTTACGCGTCTAGCGGAAGTGAGGGCTATCAAGAACACTGTTTTCCAAGAAAGAAAACGGAGAGAACAGGTAGCCATAGGTTCAAAAGGCGGACAGGTGATCCGCTGTAAAACCACATTCAGATCCCAGGCAGGCGCTGGCGGGCGCAGAGGTGGTTTAAGCAGAAGGAGACCTCGGAGAAACCTCGCTACAAGAGGGTCGCTGGAAAGAGGTCTGCCGTCCACCGGCACATGATGTGCTGAAAGAGCACTGAGGTGAACTTTGACGGAGTTGGACTTAAGTCCTAGATTAGAGAGGTATAGCAAGTACTGCAGGATCACCGACACCGGGCAGGAGAAGGGATCCTGAGACTGTTGGGTACACCAAACGGAAAAGCGACGCCATTTAAGGGCGTAGCATTTGCGGGTAGAAGGTCGCCGAGAAGCTAGGACGACCTCTTCCACCTCTGCCGGCAGGAGGAGGGGAGCAAGGACTACCCTCTCAGCAGCCAGGCCATTAGATTGAGAGATCTGAGGTTGGGGTGTAGCAGAGACCCCTGATCCTGAGTGAGGAGATCCGGTTGTAACCCCAGAGGGAATGGATCCTCTACCGCTAATTGCAGCAGGAGTGGAAACCACGGCTGTCTGGGCCAGCGAGGGGCCACCAGGATCATGAAGGCTTTGTCTCGGAGAACCTTGAAAAGAGTCCGAGAGACTAGCGGGATGGGAGGGAAAGCGTACAGAAGGCTCTCCGACCATGAGAGTAGAAAAGCGTCTGCCGCAACTCTAAGGGGATGTGGCTGACGAGAGCAGAAGCGAGGAAGTTGCCGGTTGTTGGGCTGGCAAAGAGATCCATCGTGGGGAGGCCCCACTTTAGAAAGAGCTTCTGAACTACCAAGGGATCCAGGCGCCACTCGTGCGGCTGGAGGATCCTGCTGAGTTTGTCCGCCAGGCAATTTTCTTGGCCTGGGAGATAAACTGCCTTGATAAGAACGCCGTGACTGACGGCCCAAGAGCAGAGCTTCTGTGCTTCCCGACAGAGAAGGAAGGAGCCCGTGCCACCATTCTTTTTCACTTAGAACATGGCAACTTGATTGTCCGTCTGGACAAGGACGGACTGGTGAGAGGTCAGGTGGGAGAAGGCCTTGAGAGCCAGGCGGATCGTTCTGAGCTCCAGGAAGTTGATCTGCTGAGCAGACTCCCACGTGGTCCAGAGGCCCTGAGTACGTGCCCCTTGGCAATGTGCTCCCCAGCCCAGGAGGGATGCATCTGTCGTCAGCACCCGGGCCGGCTGAGGTGACTGGAAAGGCATGCCGAGTACCAGGTTCGCCGATGAAGCCACCACTGGAGAGACGAGATCAGCGGCTCGGAGACGCGCACTAGGTCTGCTAGGCCGCCTGTGGCTTGTTGCCACTGCTTGCGGAGACACCATTGAGCAGGCCGCATATTCAGGCGGGCATTGGGGGTCACATGGACGGTGGAAGCCATATGGCCGAGTAGTCTCAGGAAGCGCCTGGCGGAGACCAGGGGCTGGCTGCGAAAACGGTCGGCTAGGTCCATGAGCCGTTGAGCCCTGTCGAGCGGTAGGAACGCTCGTGCCTGAGGAGTGTGCAGCCTTGCGCCGATGAACTCGAGATCCTGTGAGGGGAGCAAAGTGGACTTTGCGAAGTTTATAACAAAGCCCAAGTACTGCAGAAGAGTCACCGTGCGGCGTGTGGCGTTGGTGACCTCCGGAGCGGACGCTGCTCTGATGAGCCAGTCGTCGAGGTACGGAAAGACAGAGGCCGTGAAGCCGGAGATGGGCCGCCACCACCGCGAGACATTTTGTGAAGACTCGCGGTGCGGAGGATAGGCCAAAGGGCAGTACTCTGTACTGGTAATGATTTCCTGCCACCACAAACTTTAGGTATTGGCGGTGGCTTGGGTGGATGAGGATGTGCGTGTAGGCATCCTTTAGATCCAAGGAGCATAGCCAATCTCCCTGCTGGAGGTAGGGCAGAAGGATTCCAAGGGTAAGCATCTTGAACTTTTCCCGCACGAGGAATTTGTTGAGGTTGCGCAAGTCCAGGATGGGTCTGAGGCCTCCTGTCCTTTTTGGTACTAGAAAATACCTGGAATAAAAGCCTTGACCTCTCAGGTGATGGGGCACCGGTTCCACCGCCTGTTCCTGTAGAAGACCGGCTAACTCCTGAAGGAGTAATTCCCTGTGCAGAGGGAGTCGTGGAGGTTCTCCCGGAAAATAGGAGGGAGGGACCTGGTGAAAGTGGAGAAGATAGCCTTCTCTCACGACTTGAAGCACCCAGGCATCTGAGGTGATGCTGGACCACCTGTGGGCGAAGTGAACCAGCCGGCCTCCGGTGCTGGGAGGAACCAGCGGAGGGGGAGAGGCTATGCTTAAGGAGTCAAAAAACCCCCACCCTGCTGAGCAGGGGCTGGTGGTGCAGGCTTGGGGGCTTGCTGCCTACGGGACCCGTTACCCGTCCCTTGGCCTGCTGGCCCTGTTGGGGAGCTGCAGGGGCCTGATATTGGGGGTATTGTTTGTAGGCAGCCGCCTTTCTCGGGTAAAAGGACTTCTTTCCCAAGCCCTTCTTTTTCTGGGAAGGGGCGGAGGTCTTCCTAGAAAGCCTAGTCCTGGTGAGAGTCTCCGTCTCGATTTGTGCAGCCTTTTCAGCCATGGGCTTGCCAAAGAGGTTTTCGCCTCGGCAGGGGACATCGACCAACTTGTCCTGCACCCAGGGCTCAAGGTCAGACGACTGAAGCCAAGCCTGTCGGCGGGCACCAATGCCGGCTGCGGCCACTCGAGCCGATGCTTCAAAGCCATCATAGGCTGCTCGGGATATGAATTTTGAGCATTCCCGAATGCCAGAGGACAAGGCCAGGAACCTCCGCAAGGGTTCCTCGGACAAACCAGCGGAGAATCCGGCTAGCTCTTTAGCCAGGTCTCGGAGATACATGCCCATATATAGCTGGTAGGTCTGGACACGACACGCATGCATAGAGCCCTGGAAACACTTCTTACCAAGGCCATCCAGGTTACGGGCCTCCCTGCCAGGAGGCACCGAGGAGTGCATCTTCTGGCTCTTAAGACGATGCATGGCCGATTCCACTACCATGGAATGGTGTGGTAGCTGTGCTTTTTGGAAGCCAGGGCTCTTGCGGACTCGATAGATAGAATCGACCCGCTTGCTCAGGACCGGCGAGGAGGCCGGACTCTCCCACATGCGGAAGAGTAGTCGTTCCAGCATGGGAGGAACCGGTACAGTAAAGTGTTCCCTGGCGGGAGAGTCATACAGGAGGGCGTCGAGCTCTTCGGCTCGAGGCTCCTCCTCGGGATCCGCAGGGAAGGCGAAAGCCTTGGCCATATCCCTGACAAAGTCCGAGAACCGGGCATCCTCCGGGGGGGACTGCTTCCGAGGTTCGGACTCAGGTGAGTCCGAGGGGACACACCGAGTCCGAAAAGAATCAGGTGACTCTTCCTCTTCAGACTCCCAGACCGACTCCGACGAGGAATCGGTGGGGTCGGCCCGGGCAGGGCGCGGCGCCTGCCGCCCCGACGCCGAGGGAGTCGGTGTCGGCGACCTCGGTCCCGAACAGGAGGCCGAGGGTGACCTCGACCGAGGATCGACTCGAGTTCGCATGGACTCGAGGATCGGCTCGGTCTCCGGGGTCGACTTAGACGTCGACGTCCCGGCGGTCGGGGCAGCGGCGCCAGCGAGGCCAGCGAGCAGTGCCCGCTGCTGGTCCATGAAGGCAGACAGTCTGCTCTCCAAGGCCGTCAACCTGAGTCCGAGCTCAGGTGACCCAGCAGCCCCCGACTCGGGCCCCGACGGCGTCGGGCCCGACGTCGGCGGTCTCGGAGGCGAGTCCAGGAGGACCACAGGACTTACCCGAGCAGGCAGCTCCGACTCCAGGCGAGGTCGCTTCGAGAGGTGCTCCTTCTCCAAGGACCCGGGACGGCTATCGGGGCTATGCGACCTGGCCCTCGCGGAGCCAGGAGCGTCCACCGACGCCGCCCTCGCGGGTTTCACCTTCCGTCGATGGTCCCCGGAGGGAGAACCCCTGTCGGAGGAACTCCGGCGACGGTCCGAGCTGGAACCTCTGGACGCGGAGGCCTCCGACGAGGTCCGGGTACGGCTGGGGTCAGCGAAGATCCTATCCCGCTGATGCCGCCGACTTCTCAACGCTTTGGAGGACATTTTGCCGCAGGGCCCACAGATCATTTCTTCATGATCCGGGCCCAGGCAGCGGAGGCAATTGTCGTGTGTGTCAGTTAGTGACATATTTCGGTCACACTGACCACACCGCTTGAAACCACTGGCAGCCATCGGTGGGAAAAAGGGCCCCGGCGAGGTCAAAGGACCGGGCTGCCAGGGAAAAACCGAAAAACGAAAACTGACTAAGTCAGAAAAAACCGAAAAGAAGAAGAGGACTCGTGACCGGCGTCGCGAGTCCGGGCGGGAAAAAGACCGGCGTCGAACCGAAGGAAAAAAGAGAAAATTATGAGTAAAAATCAACTTTTTCGCGGGGACACGACGGGTACGTCTGTAGGGCTCCGCGGAAAAAAAAAAAGAAGACGACTGGCTAAGATGGCACCCTTGGGCGGAAGGCGACCGCGCATGCGCGCTGCAATTCCCAAAGGCTTTCTTTGAAAGCTGGGGAAAATTGCTCCGCGAGGGCTCCGTCGGCGCCGACGTCACCCATATGTGAGGACTGACTTCCTGCTTGGTCCTGGAGAAGATCAGAACCAGGGTCTAATGAGGCAAGAAGGCCAAGAAAATGGTCCTTGCCTCGAGCCAATTGATGAGCCATGCTACTTCTTCACTACTCGAGCAGCCCTGAGCTGTCTGCTCTCACAATGAGCTCCCCAGCCAAACTGGCTAGTGTCTTTAGATAGAAGCAGCCACTGGGAATTGTCCAGGGGCACTCTCTTCAAAAGATGGCCAGGCTATTCCCACCAATGCAGGCTGGCCCCAGCGATGAGAGAAGGGGAAGCCCTGTCTCGAAGTCCTGAGACCAAAGAGACCAGCGAGACACCAAGGACCTTTGCAGAAACCTCATATGAGCCTGTGCCAAAGGAACCATTTCAACAGTTGCCGCCATAGAGCCAAGGAGTTACAGGTAATTCCAAACCTTGCAAGTCTGTTGCTTCTGAAGAGACAATAATGGCAATGGCTTCTGAAAAGATGTCAGCTGAGATAGCAAGTTTACCCTCTCTTCGCAGAGAAAGACACTGCCAGCACTGGTATCGAACTGAACGCGAAGGTACTCTAGTGACTGGATAGGCTCTGTATGGCTCTTGCTGCAGTTCATCATCCAGCCCAGACTCTCCAGAAATCACACCTCTTGAGCCGACATCCGATACGCTTCCAACAGTGATCTAGCTCAAATAAGCCAATTGTGTAGGCAATAGATGAACACAAAATCCTTTGAATCGCAGAGCAGCAGCCACTACAAACATTATCTTGGTGAACAGCCTCAGGGTGGTAGAGAGACTGAAGGAAAGGTCAGCAAAGTGGGAGCCAAGAACAGTTACACGCAGAAAGCACTGCAGATCCTCGCAGATGGGAATGTGGAAATAGGCTTCAGCCAGATCTAGGGACATGAGAAATTCCCCATGCCAACTGCCTGGATGATAAACCTCAGTATCTCCATTTGGAAGTGAAAACTTCTCAGTTGAGCACCGATGCCCTTGAGATCAAGGATCAGCTGTAAGGTAGCATCCTCCTTTGGCACCACAAAATAGATGGAATACCAAGCCCTTGCCCTTTTTGGCAGGCAGCACCACAGCCTGGAGGCTAAGCAGCCTTTTCAGGGTGCTGTTTATTTGGCCACAGAACCACAAGAGGTGGTCACAAAAGCATCGGGGATGGGATCCCTGCATTCCAGCATATAGCCATGTTGAATAGTGTCTAGCACCCAATGGTCCTGATAGAAAAGACAGAGCCTGTTGCCTTCAGGAGGCATCTCAGAATGGGCCCTAAGCTTGTCACTGTGTCTGGTAGGAGACGTTAGACCTGGAGAAAGCAGTCTCCCAGGGACTGTGAGCCCCATGCCCCATGAAAATACTGAGTCCAGGAGTGGGAGTCGGAGGAAGGAAAAAGACAGCTTTCCTGGGCGATACGTCTGGGAATCCTGGAAACTTCAGGGACCCTGGTACTAGGAACGAGGACAATGTGAGGACACAGAGGAAGACGGCCCAAACAACTTCCAAGGCCCTTTTGGTTTATCCTCTAGAAGACGATGAGGTTTGAATTCTCCCAATTCCTTGACCAGTTTTGCCAAGTTTTCCTTCCAAACACTAGCTTCCCCTTAAAGGGAAGCTTAGATAGCTACAAACTGGAGGCCATGTTTGCTGCCCAATGGTAAAGCCAAAGCCAGTGATGTGCCACCATAAAAAACGCAATATCTTTGGCCACAAGGCAGACCAGATCATAATTGGCGTCCAAGAAGGCGGCTGCTCAGGTGTCATCCTGAGGAAGAGACAATCTAATGGAGGATGGCACAAGCTGTAAGCCCTCCAACAAATCACTATCTGGAGAATAGGGGAGGAAGCTGAAAAGTGGCTCTTCAGGAAAGTCTTCAGCTAAAGAGCCAATTGGTTTTTGACAGCTGCATCACCCTCCGCCAAGAAGGTGATGCACTTAGTGACAGCTGTTGCATATGTGCGTCCACTTAGGGCAAACACAACCAGGCATCAAAATCTTCCTGAGAAAGAACAAAATTTGCTCATGAGCCTGACTCCTTTCAATAGGGAGTGGAGAAGAATCCATTCCATATGCACCACACTCTTGAGGAGGAAGGGGAATGCCTTAGAGGACTTCCAAACCCCCTGCAAAAAAGAATGCACTTGCTCCACCAGAGGAGGATCCTACAGCCACAGGGCAGAGGGCACCTGATCGATCAGCGCTGCCAGCTCTTCCCTCTGAAACAAAAGAATGATAAGGGAATCATCTTGATCATCTGGCATCAAAGGCTCACCATCACACAAAGTTTCCATCAAACCCATCGGGGCTTTAGCCAGGATGTCAAGTACAGGAGAGATAGAGTCCCTGGAATCAAACCCCTGCCGGGGCCATTTCTGCAACACGGCTCCCACAGGACTTTGCTCGCCCTGTGAAGCAGGATCCTCATCTGACCAAGAGAAGAGAGATAGGGAGGACCCAGAGGCCCCTCAATCTGAGCTGCCTCACCAAAAAGACCAAGCTTCTTGAAGAAAGGAGAAGAATTCTGGAGAGCATAAATTGAAGGCTGGAAACTCCCTGCTAATCTGTGACCCCTCACCAGTGAGGGAGGGGTGGGTGGACCAGACACTACAGAACCCCTCTGAGAAGCTTCAAGAAAAAATGGGCAGAGGACAGTAGATCGAGAAGAGGAATCCAAAATCTGGGCACTGTCTGTTCCTTCAGCTGTCTGCCGAACTGGAAACAAAGAAAGGAGGCCTTTGTCTGCCAATTACGAGAGAGATATCTCTGAGGGGTTAGCAGAAGCTTCCACGCAAGAATCGCAGAGTCCAATGAAGTAACTCAGCTATTGCCAGAGATCAAGCAGCCTGCTCAGGAAGAGCAGTCTCTAGAGTCCAGCAATTCCTTTCAGCAGTGGATTAGCTGAAGCAAGCTAGAAAGGGCCACGACCAAAGCGCATGCACCAAAGGTAAATACACCACCACCCACCAAGGAAGGAAAGCATATAGAGGTACCCACACATATCAACTCATGTATTGCCATACACACACAGAGTACTGCACAGGTAAGTGCTGGTAACGCCCAGAAGGTAAGTATAAATGGTCTAGGGTCAGTCCAGTCTGGTCCACAACTAGAGACTCTTTAATTGAGAGCTTGCCAACTTGTGCAGCCTGCCTGGACCAGATAGCTCCAGGGGTTATGCTGGAAGGTCAGGCTGATCCAGGGCCTACCAGGCCACCAAGGGTGGGTTGGGGGGGGGGGGGGATTTGGATCCTGCTAAGCCACCTGGCAAATTTTGCAGCGTTAAAGAGACAAGGAATCACTCTGGACTTGGTTTTTATTTTTAAAGATCTCCCTTTCTGTCTGTGCATGAGCCAATCCCCACTCATACACTGACAGGAAAAAAATCAGATTCAAATTACTTTACTGGCATGACAATTTAGCGTAGTTACTCACCTGTAGCAGGTGTTCTCCAGAAACAGCAGGAATCAGTCTTCACATATGGGTGATCACAATCAGAGCTTGTGGGGGAAATACTCCCCTGTTTTCAGAGAAAGCCTATGGGAGGTCAAACATGCATGTGTGCCCCTCTTCCTTTCTGAAGGAGCCATCTTACCTCAGTATGATGGCATAGCTTAATAAAACTAAAAAAAAATAACCAACATCTCCTCCATGGGGAGGAGGGAAGGTAGTGAGGACTGATTCCTGCTGTTCCCAGAGAACACCTGCTACAGGCGAATAACTAAGCTTTCTCCAGGACCAAGTAGAAAGTCAGTCTTCACATATGGGCCTCCCAGGCTATAGGCTACTGAAAAGAACTTGTAAACAGCCCAACGGGGCAACCAGAAAAACGCTGAATGATTCCGAGAGTCAAACATCAAGCATAGGCATCATCAGTTCGACTCTACTGTAGCCTGGACAAACAGAAGGGCCAGTGGAAAGGAGTTGCATCAATTCCCAAAGATGTGCCAGAGTACAGCTTGGCCAAAGGTGCTGCCATGCCAGGAATCAGCATCCAGGCAGTAGTGTGCTGTGAAAGTGTGGACAGACTATTACACTGCAGTCCTAAAAATCCCTACTGCAGAGACTGAACGGAGGTTAGTTACCTAAGCTGCCATAGCTCGTACATTGTATGCCATGACATGGTGGCCCAAATTGATCCCAGCCTGGGCATAAGCAAAAGAAATGCAGTACACCACCCACATAGAGAGGATGGGTTTGGAGACAGCGACATCCAGTCAGTTGGGATCAAAAGAAACAAAGAGCTGGGGGGAGCGGCGGTGGGCTTTAGTGCGTTCCAGATAGAAACCAAGCACTCTCCTACAATCCAAAGTGTGTAAGAAGACCTCAGCCTTGATGGCGTGGGAAAAAAGGTGGGCAGGACTACAGACTGGTTGAGGTGAAAAGTTGAAACCACCTTAGGAAAACATTTGGGATAAGTGTGGAGGACCACTATTCTTGTGAAACCTGGCATACGGTGGATGAACTTCCAACACTTGAAACTCACTGACTGCACGCCAAAGTGAGTGCTACCAAAAGGATAACCTTTCTATCGGGGTCAGCAGTCTTCCTCGAAAGGTTGGTCATGGTGAGTTACTCTGGCTCCAACTCAGCAGCATTCTCCGTCATGGATATGTTGAAGAGGTTCTCCCCTCAGCAAGGGACATGAGCCAACTTATCCTGAACCCATTGCTCCAAGTCAGAAGACCGTAGCCATGCCAGGGGGCAGGCACCGATGCCCAACACAGCCACCCTGGCCACAGATCCAAAGCTATTGTAGGCAGCCCTAGTGACATATTTGGAGCACTCTTTAGTTCGCCCCACCAGGCTCCTGAAGCAACCGAGGTGTTCTCCAGAAAGACCTGCGGAGAACCTGGCTAGCTCCCCTGCTAGGTCCCAAAGGCACATACCCATGTACAGTTGGTATGCCTAGATTTTAGCCACAAGCATCGAGCCCTGGTAGCACTTTCTGCCAAAGCCATCTATGATGTGTGCCTCCCGACCTGGCGGCACCAAAGAGTGTATTTTGGAACTTTTAATCCAGCGCATAGCCAGATTCCACCCCCATGAATGTTGTGAGGCAGTTGTGTCTTTTCAAACCCAGGTCACCCGGTAGAGGGAGTCAAGGTGCCTGCTGACCATTGGCATGTAAGCAGCATCTCCCACATTCAAAAGGGAAGGCTTTCAAGAATGGGGTGCACCGGCACCGTGATGGCCTCCTTCAGGGGAGTTGGGTACTGGAGAGTAACCAGCTCCTCTGCCTGAGGCTCTACCTCTGCCTTATTGTAAAGGACAGAGTTTTGCCATGTCTCGAATGAACTCGAGGAAGGAGAGGTCCTCGGAAAGAGACCTCCTGCACTTGAGAGGGTGTGAGGGGATCGGAGGGTAGGTTTCGGTGTCTGACCATCTCCACCGATTCCTCCTCAGTTTCCCATTCAGTGTCTATGTTGGAGAAGAACTCAAAGTACCTCCCCAACCGATGCCCCAAGGCAATGGTGCTCAAGTGGAGTCAAGGGAACCCTCGACCTTGATGGGCTCAGTGGCAATACCCTCTGTATCAAATGGGAGCAACAGCGTACACAGGAACTGCCCGAAATGACAAATGTCTCCAAAACAGGCTGCACCTTGGCAGGTGAGGCACCCACAAATGACAGGGCCATCACCAGTGCCAAAAAAACGGAGGACATTGTTTCTTTGGAAGACTGCTGAGTCATGAAGGCAGCGAGGCTACACGCCAATGCCCGCATCCTCTCTATGCAGAGTGAGATCTCTGATGCCAGTGGAACTGACACCACAGCTATCTCCCTCGGTGGAGACTCCTTGATGGTAACAGTCTCGGGAGTACCACACCAGCCTTCCTAGACCTCAGGAGGCAACTCCTCCCCGTGGGGCAGCTTGGAGGGCTGCTCCTGGCCCTCGGTCTCGGAATCACATTGAGGGCTGCGATGCGAATGTCCATGGGATTTAGTCTTGGACAGTAATGCCCTTGGATGCAAAAGGCTGTTCCTTCTGGGGGGCACTCCTCTTCGAAGGGGAGCCGCTGTTCCGGTGCCCCACAACCGCTCGGCTCAGAGTGAGCCCAACCCCTGTGCAAAGCCAAACCCTCGGTGGGGGGCCTTAGAGGGCGTCAAAGTCAGGGTCGATGCTGATGCCTCAGAACTGAACAGTGACTTTTGCTGCCGTTACCAGTTATTCAGACCTTTGCATGTCACCTGTAAACGGAGAGCATAGGTCACGGGCTCGTGGTCGGGCCCAAGTCATTGAAGGCACCAGTTGTGGTGGTCCATCATGGAGATGGTCCGAACACAACAGGTGCATTTCTTAAAGCTACTAGGTGGCTTTGACATGGTTGGGAAGGCAGCTTCTGCGAAGTCAAACATTCTCACCAACCGGGGGGGTGCGAGGGGAAAAAACCCCTGTGTACCAAAAATGAAAGAAAAGAAAATCTCGAAAAAACAAGACACTGAGGCACCAATACTTTCGGAGTCAGTCAGGAACACACCAAAATAACATGCAACCCGAAAAAGAGAGAAACAGACTGAGGACCTAGCCAAGAAAAATCAACTCGATTCTGGGACACAGACGGACGTCTGGAGGGCTCCAAGGAAAAAAGAAAACGGAGATAAGACGGCTCCTTCAGGCAGGAAGACGGGCACACATGCATTACCGACCTCCCAAAGGCACTCTCTGAAAGTTGGGGAGCATTTCCAGTGTGGGCTCAGCTGGTGACATCACCCATATGTGAGGACTGACTTCCTGCTTGGTCCCGGAGAATACATGTGTTCTCAAAATAGTATATTTAAGCAGTTAAGGTAAGAATGGAGAAAGAAAAAGAAAGAAGGAAACAATTTATAAGGTAATATTAACAATTGTAAAATAAGATTACAATGTACAGAGGAGACAATAAGTACAATTCTCAGGCTCTGGTTCCACTCTGTAATGTCCATGGTCAGGTTACATTTCTTTCCTGATGGAAGGATGCATGATTTGCTATAGCTGCTGTTTTTGCTCTTTCCCCCAAGAAAGCAGCCACCTGGGCCTCGGTTCATACCTTTACAGCCCATTACTGCTTGGACAAGGACTCCCCCGCCGGGATACCTTGTTTGGTCAGGCTGTTCTCAAACACCTGTTCCATAGCTAATCAACTCCTACACACCATCCCTGGTTCGATGCCTGAGATCCATGGGGGTGAGGTGGAGCCCTTATCAGGGACTCACAACCTTTGGGATCTCCCTGGCATCTCTAGCTGGGGAGTCCCCATATGTGAAGACTCATTCCTGCTTGTTCCTGGAGATAGCACAGTTATTTACCTGTAACAGGTGATCTCTGGGAACAGCAGGAATAAGTCTTCACATATGGGTATCATCGGTACTGACAGAGCCTGCTCGGGAATGCTCCCCAGCGTCCAAAAGGAAAGCTTTTGGGAGCATCCCACAGTGCCTGCGCGCTGCCCTTCCCGCCTTTCCCAACCGCCTCTCTCCAGTTCGAGTTTTAAGCTGAGACAAAGAGAGAGAGAGAGAGAAAGGAAAGGAAAGATTTATTTATTTATTTATTTTATTTTAATTTCTTATATACCGCACTCTTTGACATCAGCGCGGTTTACAGAGAACACAACAAAACCAGAACAACAGGCTGTTCGGAGTTACATATAACAGGATTATCAACTTGGAAAAAAAGGGAGAACTATTTACATGGAATATGCAATCTGTTAACTAGATCACATGCTCGAACTATGTACATGAATTAGCACGAATGTTGGGAGCCAGGGAAAAAACTGTAGTTGGATATCTAGTGGGACTAAATGTTATCTTCATATGGGGTAGTATCTGGTGAATAGGTTGAATTTAAGGGCCTTTCTGAACTGGGTTAAGTCGGTTATGGTACGGATGTCGGCAGGGAGCGAGTTCCAGCATTTTGGTGCGCAACACAAGAAAGCTCTGTTAGCTGTTGATAGATTGTATGTTGTTATGGCCTTTGGTATTGATAAGGAGTTTAATGCTGCCTGTCTTCTGTTTCTGTTTGGTGGTACAGTTTGGATGAGCTCAGAAAGTGAGTTGGAAAATAGGCCCTTTATGGCCTTGAATGTGAGAATCAGGATTTTGAACATCAGCCTTCCGTGTATGGGGAGCCAATGGAGCTGTTTGAGGATAGGTGTAATTATGTTCACTCTTGGACGCTCCTTGAAGAACCCTTGCGGCAGTATTCATAGCGAGCTGTAATGGGCTCAAGGTGGATTGTGGGAGTCCTTGAAGAATTGAGTTGGCGAAATCAAAATGTGGTAAGATTAGAGCTTGGTAAATGGTCCTGAAGTCTTCTGGGTCAAGTAGGGAGCGTAGGTGCTTGAGCGTGCGTATCTTGAAGTACACAGCTTTTACGATATTATTTATGTGTGGTTTCATGTCGAGCCGATGGTCCAGTGTGACTCCAAGGTATTTTATTGCTTCCTTAGTGCATAGTTCAGCTCCCTTGACTTTTATATGTGAAGGTGGGGTGAGGTTGGTGTGTCTGGTGATAAAGAGAACCTCGGTTTTCTTGTGCTGAATGCAGAGGTTCTGTGACAGCAGCCATTCTGAGACTGCATCGAAGCAGTTTGTTATAGGTAGTAAATCCATTTGCTTTGTGGAAAACGGCAAGTAGAGTAGGATATCGTCTGCGTATACCATACATTTCACATTGAATGATCTGATGATATTTCAGATCGGCTGCATATAGATGTTGAACATGAGGGATGAGAGAGAGGACCCTTGCGGAACCCCTTGTTTTTGATGGAAGAGTTCGGATTCTCCTGTTGCAGATTTTACATATTGCATTCTGGTATCAAGGTATGATTTGCACCATTCAAGTGCTGAGTTATGGATGCCTTTTTCTTTCAGTCGAACGAGGAGAATCTCATGGTTTACCGAATCAAACGCTGCTGCTATATCCAGGAAGAATAGAGATACAACTATATCCAGGAAGATAGAGAGATACAACTCCTAGGGGAGGTGGGTGGGTTGTGAAGACTTATTCCTGCTGTTCCCAGAGATCACCTGTTACAGGTAAGTAACTGTGCTATCTCCAGAACAAGCAGGAATGAGTCTTCACATATGGGGACTCCCCAGCTAGAGATGCCAGGGAGATCCCAAAGGTTGTGAGTCCCTGATAAGGGCTCCACCTCACCCCCATGGATCTCGGGCATCCAACCAGGGATGGGGGGTAGGAGTTGATTAGGTATGGAACAGGTGTTTGAGAACAGCCTGACCAAACAAGGCATCCCGGCGGGAGTCCTTGTCCAAGCAGTAAAGGGCTGTAAAGGTATGAACCGAGGCCCAGGTGACCGCTCGACAGATTTGGTCGATGGACACAGAGTTTAGATGAGCCATAGAGGCTGCCATGGCCCTCACATTGTGAGCTGTGACATGGCCTTCCAGAGAAAGGTTCTTACTCTGGCAGGCGAAGGAAATACACTGAGCAATCCAATTGGACAGAGTTCTCTTAGAGACTGGAAGTCCTAAATGAGAGGGATCAAAAGCAACAAATAATTGAGAGGACTTTCTATGTTGCTGCGTCCTTTGTAAGTAAAAAGCAAGTGCTCTCTTACAATCCAGGGTATGAAGATTCCTCTCTGCACTGGATGCATGAGGTCCTGGAAAAAACACAGGTAAATACACCTCCTGGTTCAGATGAAAAGGTGAAACCACTTTAGGCATAAAGTGTGGATTAGTCCTGAGGACTACCTTGTCATGATGGAAACTTGTATAAGGAGGATTAGCAAGCAAGGCTTGCAGCTCACTGATACGACGAGCTGAGGAGACTGCAATGAGAAAAATAACCTTCCAAGAAAGAAATTTCAAGGAGGTAGTGGCTAAGGGTTCAAAGGGTAGCTTTATAAGCTGGCCAAGAACCAAATTCAAATCCCATGCCACTGGAGGTGGTCTAATGGGAGGTTTAGTTAAAAGAAGGTCTCTCATGAATATTGCAATAAGAGGATGAGAGGAAATAGGCTGTCCATTGAGAGGCTTAAGGGATGCTGCAATAGCACTCAAATGGACTCTTACTGAATTCGTTTTAAGGCCTGCATGGGATAAATGCAACAAATACTCTAGTAAAGAATTCAGAGGTATTGCAAGAGGGTTAAGACCCTTCTCTGCACACCAAATGGTAAATCTTTTCCATTGAAAAGCATAGGAACGTCTAGTGGAAGGCTTTCTGGAAGCATGAAGGATATCCTTCACTTGCTGAGAAAGATGCAAATCTTGAAGGTCTAGGCCTTCAGCAACCAGGCTCTGAGGTGAAGAGACTGGGGATTTGGGTGCCACAATGTTCCCTCCTCCTGGGACAGGAGGTCTGGAGCAGATCACAAGTCCAGGGAGGGAGCTTGAAAGAGATGCAGAAGTAGAGGGTACCACACTTGGCGTGGCCAATGTGGTGCTATGAGGATCATAGACCCCTTGTCTCTCTGAAGTTTGAAGAGTGTCTTGGGAATTAGGGGAATGGGTGGAAAGGCATAGAGGAAGTCTTGCCCCCAATGAAGGAGGAAGGCATCCCTGGCCTGAACTCCCTGACACGGAATCCTGGAACAGAACCAGGGAAGTCTGGCATTCCACGGACTTGCAAAGAGGTCTATGTCCGGGGTTCCCCAAATTCGTAAGATCCTGGCTACCTGGTCCCCATGGAGGGATCATTCGTGTGGAAGCAGAACTCGACTGAGTCTGTCTGCCCAAGAGTTTTGAACCCCTGGAAGATACACTGCCATGAGATGAATTTGATGCTCTCTGGCGAAGGCCCACAATCTCAGAGCTTCGTTGCAAAGCGACAGAGAGCCAGTCCCGTCCTGCTTGTTCATCTAGAACATGGCTACTTGGTTGTCCGTGTGGATGAGGACTGTCTTGTAGCTGAGCAGGGTGTGGAAGACTGAGGGCTAGAAAAATTGCTCTGAGCTCTAAGAGGTTGACATGTAGAGATGTCTCCTGTAAAGACCAGATGCCTTGAGTGGAGAGATCTTGAAGATGAGCTCCCCAACCTCTTGGAGAGACATCTCTTGTAAGGGTTGCTTGGGTTAACACCTGTTGAAAGGGGGACAGCAGCAACAGATTTTGAGTGGAATTCCACCACTGGAGGAACCAAAAGAGGCAACTTGAGGTTGCTATTTTGTCTGACAGGCAACCTGATGCCTGGGTCCACTGGGTGGACAGGGTCCACTGAGCTGCCCTCATGTGAAGGCGAGCATAAGGAACCACATGCACAGTGGATGCCATGTGGCCTAACAGCTGTAACATCTCTCGAGCAGTTAAATGGAATTTTAACAGACTTTGTGAAGCTAACTGCACCAAGCGTAGGCAACGGGCCTGGGGAAGATAGGCCCTTGCAGTTGTGGTATCCAGCAAGGCCCCTATGAACTCTAGAGACTGAGTAGGGGTGAGATGGGATTTTGGAACGTTTATTACACGTCCCAGATACTGAAGGATACACCTTGTGCAGGTTAGAGAAGTCTGGGCCTCTGACTGGGATGGAGCTCTGATGAGCCAGTCGTCCAGATATGGGAATACAAATATCCCTAGAGTGCGTAGAAATGCAGCTACTACTGCCATGCATTTTGTGAACACCCTTGGTGCAGAGGCCAGACCGAAAGGAAGCACTCTGTATTGGTAGTGTTTCCCTTGATAAAGGAACCGAAGGAACCTTCTGTGTGTTAGATGGATGAGGACATGGGTGTATGCATCCTTGAGGTCTAGAGAGCAAAGCCAATCCTGACTCTGAAGGTATGGAAGGAGAGTACCGAGAGAAATCATCTTGAATTTCTCCTTGCACAGAAACTTGTTCAATTCTCTGAGATATAAAATGGGTCTGTAGCCCCCTGTTTTCTTTGGGATAAGAAAGTAGGGGGAGTAGAACCCTGAACCCTGTTGAAGAAGGGGTACTTCTTCTATTGCCCCTTGGGCAAGAAGGGTAGCAATCAACTGACCCAGAAGGTCGAGGAGAGATGTCTGAGAATTGAACTGTCTCACCATGGTGTGAGGAGGAAGGTTTAAGAAATGAAGCTTGAACCCCTCCCTTATGATGGAGAGGGTCCTTTGCTCTGCTGTGATTTGTTCCCACCTGGGAGCAAAGTAAGCCAACCTTCCTGGAATGGTGAGAGGCTCTGGAAGTTCTAGAGCCAGAAAGACTATAATCTCTAGTTGAAAGTCAAAGGCCCTGAGGAGGCTGAGGCTGTTCGGCCGTAGCAGTCCTAGCAGCCTTAGGCTTGGCCTGTTTCGGTTGTTGCTGTCTCTTTGGAGCAAAACGACCTGCAGAAGACTGCTGACCATAAGCAGAAAGCACAGTTACTTACCTGTAACAGGTGATCTCTGGGAACAGCAGGAATAAGTCTTCACATATGGGTACGTCGGTACCGACGGAGCCTGCACGGGAATGCTCCCCGGCATCCAATCAGAAAGCTTTTGGGAGCCTCCCTCGCACCTGCGCACTGCCTTCCCGCCTTTTCCACTGCCTCTCCTCAGTTGAGTTTCATAGCTGAGACAAAAGGAGAGAAAGAGGAAAGGAAGACAGATAGATAGATACAACTCCTAGGGGAGGTGGGTGGGTTGTGAAGACTTATTCCTGCTGTTCCCAGAGATCACCTGTTACAGGTAAGTAACTGTGCTATCTCCAGGAACAAGCAGGAATAAGTCTTCACATATGGGGACTCCCTAGCTAGAGATGCCAGGGGGAGATCCCATAAAATGTGAGCGCCTGGATCAGGACTGCTGTTCCCACACATGGATCTCCGGCATCCCATGAGGGATGGTGGGTAGGAGTTGAAAGGAGAGGAGCTGTAAGAAAACAGCAAAGCTAAGCACTACAGGAGAGGAGTCCTTGGTATGTATGATAAGTAACATTAAAATTATTTAATGAACAATCACAAAATGGATCTTACCTACTGGATTGTAGGAGGTAGAGAGCGTGATGGAGTCTACTGGAGATTCAGTAGAGGATCCTCAAGGTGACCTCACGCAGTGAGGGTGAAGGTCCAAATCTGGAATTGGCAGGTGACCCAGGTGTCAACTGGGGTAGAATAAGAACGGCAGGTCTTCAGTGGAAAGCTTTATGGAAAAAAGCTGAAAACTCTTCTAGCTACAGAGTCATTGACATTGAGGAGTAAAAGAGGAAGACTGACCGATGTGGACAAGTAGCCCAGACCTGGAGGGAAGAAGGGGTATGGAAAAAAGCCCGTATTCCCAAGGAGGACAGATGTGTGAAGGGCTGAAACTTCAGAGCTACTGAAGATCTACACTGTCTTTCCTAGCTGGTGAGAGATAGGAAAGATATTGAAGCATGATGCTTCAGGGATAGCGAGTCCTAGAGTAAAGTGGAAGCTGCTAGTACCACAGTAGTGGTTTTGTGCATAACAGCCCCTACATACCGAGGGACAGTACGAAGATATGCAAACCTACTGTCTGGAACCTCTAAGAAGGTAAAAACCTTTATAGCAGAGACAGTTAGGGAGATAGTACGTAATACATATCTACCTATAAAAAGCATCTCGACAGATACATATATAGAGGGATATATATATATATATATATATATCTGTATAAGCATAACCCATGCACACACAGCTTGCAGATATATGTATGTATAGAAATAATTAGAGATATATACATACAGGAATATGTAAGTTTGAAGATACTTGTCTGCAACTAAGCCTCATAAGAACATTCACATGAGAGATGTGAAGGAGAAAGATTCATCTAATAACAAGAAGGTGGAACCTACTTGAAAAGATATATAGAGAATCTATTCCTCCGGGCTAAGAGGGTGCAGGAATGCTATCCAGTGAAATAACCAGGATGGTTGCGTGAAAAAACTGAGGATAATATCACAGTCTGTAGAGAGCAAGTCATGAGTTCTGTAGAACTCAGACATGGTAAATGGACAGAAAACGCATAGAGGGAGATACCAGGATGACCCACTGGAGGGACACAGGGGTATCATGCGTTACTAGTAGAATATGTGCTGTCCATGAGTAGGATAGCATGAGGGCAAGCTGTATGGAAAAAAGAGCATATTCCTGTAGGATTGGGAAACTCCTTGGACATTAACGCAGAAAAAGCTTATATCCTGTATTATAACAGGAGACAAGAGGGTGTGGAGAACCCTCAGTCATGGAAGATGACTGATAAGCCTTTTCTACCATATGGAATAGCCATCAGAGACAAAGTTCAATGCTCTCTAGCAAGGGCCCATAGTAGAAAGCTTCTCTGAAGATTGCAGAGAGCATTATGCAGGAGAATTAGGAGATAAAACTGACTGTAGGTCAGCTGTGTTGCCAAATCCAAGGAAATGGAGATGGCTAGAAAGAAAATAATGTAAGAAGCCTGAAGTGAGTAGGATTATCCAAGATAGATGAGGACTATCTTGGAATCACTACTAAGGCTAGACAGACTGGAAACTTGTGGAAAAGTACCAGTAGATCAATCACTGGAACTCCTGCATGAACAGCAACTGAAAGAGACAGCAGAGGGAATCGTCCTGTGAAAACACAGAGAGAACAGACAAAGGGAGAGGAGTAGTCCTGTCCCTGTCTGATAAGCTGTCCAGAGAAGTTATTCAAAGAAAAACTCTACACTGGAATGAAAGGTGTACAGTATGGTACCACTCAATTAGGAGAAAACCTGGATGAGAGGGTAGAAAAACAGGATTTGAAGGGTGACTTACCATATGGTGAGTCAGCTGAAGAAAAAAATGTTCATGTTGGGACAAACTATCATGGGATAAGTAGTTAACTTCTCTTCTTGGTAGGAAGAAGAGGACAAATCTGTAACCAATAGACAAGAATATCCTGACAGCTCAGCACATTCTGAAGAAAGGAAGCCATGTGTAGAGCTTTAAAGAAAAAAACAGTGAACAAACTTCTGCTAAGAAGAGGTTAACTGTAGGTTGCAACCTTCAGGAACCTATGGTTACTGGGTATGCTCAGACTGGCTAGAATTTGGATTCTTCAGACCAGGACGAGGTGTCCCCTTGCTTGGGTACATCTGGATGATGGGCAGGAGAAGAGTGAAACCTTCTTTTCTTAGGGAAAGAAGGTTTGGTAGGACATTTCCTACCTCCTGGGGAAGGAGGCGGCTTAGGATGGTTTCCTGAACCAGGGAAGTCAGTGGAGCAGAGAGCAACCTGACGTAAAACCTCCTTATTGAAGAGATTTTCTCCAGTACAAGGAGAATTACCCAGTGTGTGTTGTGCCCATCTGCTCAAGTCTGAAGCCTGGAGCCAGGCTCTACGACGTGCTCCTATGGCAATAGCAGAGGATCTGCTAACAGACTCAAAAGAGTCTAGAGAAGCACGAGAAAGAAACCAAGAGATATTCTGGCTATGACTAAGAAGCAAAGAATAGTCTGCAGCCTTAGGCTCTGATAGAAAAAGAGTCAAAAGAGATAATTTCTTTGTGACCTCCTGGAGAGATAGACTCATATAAAAATATAAGAGATAATCCTTGATGCCAGCATAGATGTTTGGAAGGTTTGACGTCCAAAGGCATCAAGTGCTCTAGATGCACGACCTGGCGGATAAGAAGAATGCTTCTTCTTGCTTTTTACCTTCCTCATTGCTGATTCCACTAAAATGGAATGAGGGGAAGTTGAGTCTTTTGAAACCCTGGAGAGGGGGGCACCTGATACAGAACATCAGTTGCTGCAGAAGGTGAGGAAACCCTTAAAGGTGATTCCCATATTCTCAGAAGATCCTGCAAAGAATGATGTAAAGGAAGCATTACATTTTCCTTTTCTGCAGGAGAGCCTCAAGTAGGATCACAGCCATGGATAGGAATAGCAAGAAATATTGCCATGTCAAGGAGAAATTTCTGAAAAGAGGGATCTCCACTGGGAACTATCCCTGGGCAGGCTAAGGTTGAAGGAGCAGCCTGAGCACCAGAGGATGTACTGGTCTGGTGCAGAAAAAGAACCCCACTAGATGGATAGTGGTACTGGCAGTCACGATTTGAGGCAGTCAGTAGTGCATCGTCCATGCCAGGTATCGATTCCAAACTAGGCATAGAGAGGATCGATGGTGCCGATGTAACTGCAGGAAACGACATCGATACCGGTACCGGTAGCTGAGTCGGAATCGGAGATGGTAACGCCATCGAAGCAGTCATCGGAGGCTGCTCAAGCGGTACAGAGGCAACCAGAAACGTTTGGTGAATATCCTCGGTACTGCGTATCCGGAAACGATAAGGGTCGGTTCCGAGACGCGTCGGTACCCAATCATCTAGACTAGATATCGATTCCAGACTCGGCATAAAAGGGAGCGAATCCATCGATGCATGTCTAGAGGGTACCGACGTCAGTGGTGGTATCGGCGATGTTGTCGATACAGGAAAGACGATCTGGGTCGTATCGATCGGTCCCAAAGGTACCGAGAACACCAGATAACGATCCCTGGTGAAGAGTGGATCACTCAACACCGGTGCCGATGCCGGGGTATCGGTACCGCTCGAAGCGGATGCCACCACCGAGCATGGCTCAGATACAGGAAAGTCAATCTGGAACGTATCGATCAGTCCCGAAGGTACCGAGAATGCCCGATGACGATCCCTGGTGAAGAGTGGATCACAACACCGGTGCCGATGCCGGGGTATCGGTACTGCTCGAAGCAGATGCCACCACTGAACATGGCTCAGGTATGTTCTGTGAGGGGTGAGCCCCAGGAACAACCTGAAACGCTTTGGAGCCCGGAGACTCCCGCCGAGGTTTTATTGCCAATGGGGTCTTGAGGGCAAGGCCGGAGCCGTCATCATGTTTGGCATGAGACCTACCACTCAAGGATTGGCTAGTCTTAACAGACTGTTTGTGGGTTACCTGATCCTGTAGAGAAGAAAAGGCCAGTGCCCTCACTCCGGGAGGGAAAATGATATCGAGGGAAACTTGAAAGAGGGAAGTTCTTCTCACAGTTTTGCAGCCTGATTGTTCAGGGGAAAAAGGGTCAGGACCCAAACAGGTTAGACACCAGGCATTGGAGTCTAAAAAGAAAACTGTGCTTCCACAGTGAAGGCACTTCTTAGGAGAAGGCGGCTCCATGATGGAGAGGCCTTGTAGGCCCAAAAATTTTAAGACAGAAACTGAGGGAAAAATTTCCCTGAGTTTAAGAAAAGGAAAAGAAAAACCCACCGGCGGTACCGGTGGCGGCGGGAAAAACAGCCGCGACCACAAGAAACAAGAAATAAAGAATTTGAAGAAAAAAGTTTCTGCGGTGACAGGACGACGTCCTGCCGGCTCTGCGGAAAAACGAAAACTGAGGAGAGGCAGTGGAAAAGGTGGGAAGGCAGTGCGCAGGCGCGAGGGATGCTCCCAAAAGCTTTCTGATTGGATGCTGGGGAGCATTCCCGTGCAGGCTCCGTTGGTACCGACGTACCCATATGTGAAGACTCATTCCTGCTTGTTCCTGGAGATTAATATTTCCCTTTTTTGGGGAAAAAACCCTTTTTGAACAACCTTTTCTTAAAAGGAGAAGAAGTAGACTTTGAAAGTCTATCTAAAGCAAAATTTTCAGCATCCATCTGGGTGGCCTTTGCTTGCCAATCTTTGCCAAAAAGGTTTTCACCTGTACAAGGAAGGTTTCCTAGTCCATCTTGAACCCAGGGTTCCAAGTCAGAAGCTTGTAACCAAGCAACTCTGCGTGCACCTATGGCAATGGCAGAGGCTCTGCTGGCACCTTCAAAAGAGTCAAAGGCTGCACGGTTGGAAAACTTGGAAATATCCTGGGCATATTTGAGCCAGGTTTGGAACTCTTCCCTTTTATCTTCTGAAATAAAATGAGATAAAGTTTGCAGGTGATCTGCAACTTCTTTTAGAAACATCCCCATATAGAGTCTATAGGAGTTGATTCTGGCAACAAGCATACTGGCCTGGAAAATTCTCCTGCCAAAGGCATCTAAGGTTCTGCATTCTCTTCCTGGAGGAGCAGAAGAGTGCCTTTTTGAACTCTCCATCTTCTTCATAGCAGATTCCACCACAATGGAGTGGTGAGGAAGCTGAGTCTTATGGAAGCCAGGACAAGGAGGAACACGATATATGGTGTCCAACCTGCGAGAATGAGGGGAAGTGGTGAGAGGAGTCTCCCGTATGCCCAACATGTGATCATAAAGAATCTCATGTATTGGTAAAGTGGCTGCTTCTTTAGGAGCCTTAGGATATTGTAAAATATCTAATTTTTTGGCTCTAGCCTCTGTCTGAGGGGCCACTGAGATGGAAAGGCCCCTGGCCACTTCCCTACTGAAGTCTTGAAAAGACGAGTCTTCTGGAGAAGATATTCTCCTTTTTGGAGAAGAGGGCTCCTGAGGATGGATCACCGATGCTTCGACAGAGACCTCTGATTCATCAGAGTCTTCAGAGGAATCAAAGTATCGCCTGTCTGGATGCTCCTGCAGAGCCCGATACGCGTACCGGGAGGTATCAACATCGGGAGTGATCGGTACCTATTCGGTACCGATGGGCATCACAGAACAGTGTACCGCTGCAGTTGACACCGAAGCGGATGTCGATGCAATCGGTACCGGCAACGGAGTTTGTTGCAGTACCGAAGGTGTCGCAGCTTGTATGAATGCCGTGATGGCACGCTGCATGGTCAGGATATTCTGATCCATCGACGCAACCAATGTCTGGATGTCGGTACCAGTGGGAACCACCGGTAACCCCAGAACATGGCAAAAGGTGATCGGTCGAGGCTGAGCCATCAATGTCAACCTGTGACCCCATAGATAAAGCTTTGGAAGCTGGAGCCTCCCGCCGGGGTAATTTTGCCGGTGCGGATTCCTCGAGGTCAAGCCCGGAGGCATCTCGATACTTAGAGGGAGATTTTCCCTTCGAGGACCGGCTGGACTTAAGTTTGGTTACCTGAGATCCATGTGAGGAAGAAGCAGCCATGGAAGACGTTGATGCAACCGAAGCTGCATCAGAGGGAAACAGGGTACTGAGCTTGGCTGCTCGATTCTGTAGACCTCTTTTAGACATCATGGAGCAGGACTCACAATCCGTAATGGAGTGGTCAGGACCTAAACATTTTAGACACCATTCATGGGTGTAGGTGACAGAAATAGTGCCGCTGCACTTCGTGCATTTTTTAAACACAGAGGCGGGCTTTTCCATGAGGAAAAATCTCCTAGGCCTCAGGCCAATGAAGAAAATGCACTGAAGTGAGAAAAATAGTTTTTTTTGTTTTTTTTAAGAATAAAGAAAGAAAAGTCCGGCGGTACCGGTATAGCGTCGAGAAGGCAGACGCGCGACCAAAGAAATAAAATAAAATAAAGAAGTTCTTCAGCGGTGACAGGAACACGACCTGCTGGCTCCATGGAAAAGAAGAACTGGAGAGAGGCGGTAGGGAAAGGCGGGAAGGCAGCGCGCAGGCGCTGTGGGATGCTCCCAAAAGCTTTCCTTTTGGACGCTGGGGAGCGTTCCCGCGCAGGCTCCGTCGGTACCGACGATACCCATATGTGAAGACTCATTCCTCCTTGTTCCTGGAGATTACATAGCATTTTTCCTGTTCATTCTTTACACCTGAGAAAATTCAGCGCAAACAAATTTAGACATTCTGCAAAATCCTGCCCCCAACTACCTCTCCAACTCACCAGCAGCCCATCTCCTGCCCCCAGCAACCTATCTCCAGCCCCAGACACCCCCAACTCAACAGCAGCCCCTTCTGCCCCCAGTCACCCCTGTTACAACTCACCAGCAAGCCCTTCTGTTTTGCCTGATTGCAGCAGCTCTTTAATATACCCACAGGAGCATTTCCCTTTGCTTCTGCAGCTGTGCTAGATTCCGATGCCGGCGCCATGCATTCAAAAGGTAAACAGGAGTGCTTCCTGTCAGAAACTATGGTGCCACTGTTGGAATCTATCACAGCTGTGAGAGCAAACAAATTCTCCCGAAGCTACGAAAAAGGTAACAATGAGGCAAGCTCGCATGCCCTTAAATCATAGTTACTCACCTAAAACAGGTGATCTCCGGGAACAGCAGGAATTTAGTCTTCACATATGGGTATCGTCGGTACCAACGGAGCCTGAGCAGGAACGCTCCCCAGCATCCAATTAGAAAGCTTTTGGGAGCATCCCACAGCGCCTGCGTGCTGCCTTCCCGCCTTTCCCAACTGCCTCTCTCCAGTTGAGTTTTAAAGCTGAGACAAAGAGAGAGAGAGGGAAAGAGAAAGAGATAGAGAGATACAACTCCTAGGGGAGGTGGGTAGGTTGTGAAGACTAAATTCCTGCTGTTCCCGGAGATCACCTGTTACAGGTGAGTAACTATGCTATCTCCAGGAACAAGCAGGAATGTAGTCTTCACATATGGGGACTCCCTAGCTTTAGATGACAGGGAGAAAACCCCAGAAGTTGGGTGTCCCTGAGAAAGGGTTCCACTTCCCCCCATGGATCTCTGGCATCCAACCAGGGATGGTAGGTAGGAGTTGATTAGGTATCGAACAGGTGTTGGAGAACAGCCTGACCAAACAAGGCATCTCGGCGGGAGTCCTTGTCCAAGCAGTAATGGGCTGTGAAGGTATGAACGGAGGCCCAGGTGGCTGCTCGACAGATGTCGTCGATAGACACAGAGTGTAGATGAGCCATTGAAGCTGCCATGGCTCTCACATTGTGAGCTGTGACATGGCCCTCCAGAGGAAGATTCTTACTCTGATAGGCAAAGGAAATACACTGAGCAATCCACTTTGACAGTGTTCTCTTGAAGACTGGAAGTCCCAAATGAGAAGGATCAAAAGCAACGAAGAGTTGAGAGGACTTTCTATGTTGCTGTGTTCTTTGTAAGTAAAAGGCTAAAGGTCTTTTACAGTCCAAAGTATGAAAATTTCTTTCTGCATTTGATGCATGAGGCCTTGGAAAGAACACAGGTAGACAGCTTGGTTTAGATGAAAAGGTGAGACCATCTTTGGCATAAAGTGTGGATGAGTCCTAAGGACTACCTTGTCATGATGGAACCTAGTATAAGGTGGATCCGCCACTAGTGCCTGCAACTCACTAATGTGACGTCCTGATGTGATTGCAATGAGAAAGATAACCTTCCAAGAAAGGATTTTCAATGAGGTAGTAGCTAAGGGTTCAAAAGGTGGCTTCATGAGCTGACCAAGAACCAAGTTTAAGTCCCATGCCACAGGTGGTGGGCCTAATGGAAGGCTTAGTTAGCAGAAGGCCTCTCGTAAATCTTGCTATAAGAGGATGGGAGGAAATAGGTTACATAAGAACATAAGATATGCCACACTGGGTCAGACCAAGGTCCATCAAGCCCAGTATTCTGTTTCCAACAGTGGCCAATCTAGGTCATATGTACCTAGCAGTTTCACCAAGGGACACAGGTTCCACAATGCTTGTATTGGTTCAAGCATTGATATCCTGGGTCCCTTCTTAATAATGGTTTATGGACCTTTCCTCCAGGAACTTGTCCAAACCTTTTTTTAAACCCAGCTACATTAACAGCCTTTACTACATCTTCTGGTAACAAATTCCAAAGTTTGATTACACGTTGAGTAAAAAAATATTTTCTTTTATTAGTCTTAAATAGTTTACCCTGTAGCTTCATTGCATGTCCCCTAGTCTTTCTATATTCTGATAACGTAAACAATCGATCTACGTTTACCCGTTCCACTCCGTTCATTAATTTATAGACTTCTATCATATCTCCCCTCAGCTGTCTCTTTCCCAGGTTAAAGAGCCCTAACCTTTTTAGCCTTTCTTCATAGGAGTATCCTTCCATCCCCTTTACCATTTTGGTGGCTCTTCTCTGAACCTTTTCTAAAATCGCTATATCCTTTTTAAGATACGGCGACCAGAATTGCACACAATATTCAAGGTGCGGTCTCACCATGGAACGATATAGAGGCATTATAATATCTTTTGTTTTATTTTCCATTCCTTTCCTTATCATACCTAGCATTCTATTTGCTCTCTTGGCCTCCGCTGCACACTGGGCCGAGGGTTTTAACATGGTATCCACAATGACGCCTAAATCTTTTTCCTGGGTGGTGGTTCCTAATGTGGAACCTTGCATCGTGTAACCATAGTTTGGGTTGTTCTTTCCTAGGTGCATAACCTTGCACTTGTCCACATTAAATTTCATCTGCCATTTTGATAACCAGTCTTCCAATTTATCAAGATCCTCTTGCAATTTTCCACAATCCTCTTGGATTTTAACAACTTTAAATAGTTTTGTGTCATCTGCAAATTTGATAACCTCACTTGTTATTCCACTTTCCAGGTCATTTTTGAATATGTCAAAAAGCAGGGGACCCAGCACAGATCCCTGGGGTACACCATTATTCACCTTTCACCATTGGGAAAATTGGCCATTTAGCCCTACCCTCTGCTTTCTATCTTTTAACCAGTTCCTGATCCACAATAGTACACTGCCTCCTATCCCATGACTCTCTAGTTTTGCCAAAAGTCTCTGATGAGGGACCTTGTCAAAGGCTTTCTGAAAGTCCAGATACACAATATCAACCAACTCACCTTTGTCCACCTGATTATTCACTCCTTCAAAAAAAACATAACAGATTAGTAAGACAAGATCTTCCTTGTCTAAAGCCATGTTGGCCATCTCCCATTAGGTCATGAGTATCTACATGCTGAGTAATTTTATTCTTTATGATGGTTTCTACCATTTTTCCCGGTACTGATGTCAGGCTCACCGGTCTGTAGTTTCCCGGATCACCCCTGGAACCTTTTTTAAAAATTGGTGTTACATCGGCGATCCTCCAATCTTCAGGTATTAGAGATGATTTTAATGATAGTTCACAGATTACTAATAGCAGGTCTGCAATCTCGCATTTCAGTTCTTTCAACACCCTTGGATGTATACCATCCGGCCCAAGTGATTTGCTACTCTTCAGTTTATCTAATAGCTGTAATACATCTTCCCGATGTATCAATATTTCCTTCAATTCTTCCGCACCTTTAAATACCACTTCAGTCATGGGTAACATCCCTACATCTTCCTCAGTAAAGACTGAAGCAAAGAATTCATTCAGTCTCTCCGCTATCGCCTTGTCGCCTCTTAGTGCTCCTTTAACCCCTTTATTATCTAATTGACCAACTGACTCTCTCACAGGATTTTGCTACAAATGTACTTGAAAAGGTCTTTACTTCGCGTTTTTGCTTCCGCAGCAAGCTTCTTCTCAAATACTCCCTTTGCCTGCCTTTTCAATGCCTTGCATTTGACTTGCCAGTGCTTGTGCTGTTTCCAGTTTTCGTCGTTTGGCTCTTTTTTCCATTTCCTGAAAAACCTGTGAGAGTCAGTTGGTCCATTAGATGATAAAGGGGTTAAAGGAGCACTAAGAGGCGACAAGGTGATAGCGGAGAGACTGAATGAATTCTTTGCTTCAGTCTTTACTGAGGAAGATGTAGGGATGTTACCCATGACTAAAGTGGTATTTAAAGGTTGTCCATTTAGAGGCTTGAAAGAAGCTGCAATAGCACTCAAATGGACGCTCACTGAGTTAGTCTTAAGTCCTGCATTGGATAAATGAAGGAGATACTCCAGTAATGATTCCAGAGGTACCGCAAGGTGGTTAAGACCCTTCTGCGAACACCATATGGTAAACCTTTTCCACTTGAAAGCATAAGAGTGTCTTGTGGAAGGCTTCCTGGAAGCATAAAGGATATCCTTTACTTGCTGAGGGAGGTTAAGACCATGGAGATCTAGGCCTTCAGCAACCAAGCCTGAGATGCAGAGACTGGGGATTGGGATGCCACAACATTCCGTTCTCCTGAGATAGGAGATATGAAGCAGACCCTAACTCCAGGGAGAGAGCTTGAGAGAGATGTAGAAGCAGAGGGTACCACACTTGCCGAGGCCAATGTGGAGCTATGAGAATCATATGGCCTCTGTCTCTCTGAAGCTTGAATAGGGCCCTGGGAATTACGGGAATGGGTGGAAAGGCATAAAGGAAGTCTTGGCCCCAGTGAAGGAGGAAAGCATCCTTGGCCTGAGAGTCCTGAGCCGGGATTCTGGAACAGAAACGGGGAAGTTTCGCATTCAACGGACTTGCAAGGAGGTCTATGTACGGGGTTCCCCAAATTTGAAAAATCTTGGTCACCTGGTCTACATGTAGAGACCATTCGTTTGGAAGCAGAACTCGATTGAGTCTGTCTGCCCAAGAGTTTTGTATGCCTGGAAGATACACTGCCAGGAGATGAATCTGATGCTCTCTGGCGAGGGCCCACAGTCGCAAAGCTTCGTTGCAAAGCGACAGAGCGCTTGTTCAGGTAGAACATGGCTACTTGGTTGTCCGTGTGAATAAGGACCGTCTTGCAGCTGAGCAGAGTGTGGAACACTCAAAGAGCAAGGATGATTGCTCTGAGCTCCAAGAGATTGATATGTAGATGAGTCTCCTGTGGAGTCCAAGTGCCTTGGGTGGAGAGGTCTTGCAGATGAGCCCCCCAACCCATTGGTGAAGCATCTGTTGTGAGAGTTGCCTGGGGTAAGGGTTGCTGAAATGGGGACCCCCAACAACAGCTTCTGAGTGGACTGCTACCATTGGAGGGACAAAATAAGGCAATTTGTGTTTGCTATTTTGTCTGACAGGCACCCTGATGCCTGAGTCCACTGAGTGGATAAAGTCCACTGGGCTGCTCTCATATGGAGGCGAGCATAAGGAACCACAAGCACGGTAGATGCCATGTGGCCTAGTAGTTCTAGCATTTCTTGGGCAGTGAGATAAGGATTTAGCATTGCTTGAGAAGCTAACTGCACTATGTGAAGGCAACAGGCCTGGGGAAGATAGGCCCTTGCCTTTTTGGTATCCAGCAAAGCTCCTCTGAATTCTAGAGATTGAGTGGGAGTTAGACTGGATTTTGGGACATTTATGACAAGACCCAAATACTGAAGGATACGCATTGTGCAAGATAGGGAGGTCCTAGCCTCTGACTGTGATGGGGCTCGAATGAGCCAGTCGTCTAAGTAGGGGAAGACGAATATCCCTGGGGTGCGGAGAAATGCTGCTACCACAGCCATGCATTTCGTGAACACTTTTGGTGCTAAGGCCAGGTCGAAAGGAAGCACCCTGTACTGGTAGTGCTTTCCCTGAAAAAGGAACCGAAGAAACTTTGTGAGATGGATGGATGAGAACATGAGTGTACGCATCCTTGAGATCTAGAGAACACAGCCAATCCTGACTCTGAAGGTATGGCAGCAGAGTTCCTAGAGAAACCATCTTGAATTTCTCCTTGAACAGGAATTTGCTCAATTCTTTGAGGTCTAAAATAGGTCTTTGGGTCCTCCTGTTTTCTTTGGGATAAGGAAATAGGGGAAGTAAAACCCTGTACCCTGTTGAGGAATGGGTACTTCTTCTATTGCCCCTTGGGCAAGAAGTATAGTGACCTCTTGATCTAATAGGTTGATAAGAGAGGTCTGAGAATTGAACTGTCTTACCATTGTGGGAGGGGGCATGCTCGAAAAATGGAGCTTGTACCCCTCTTTTTTGATGGAGAGTGTCCAATGCTCTGCTGTTATCTGCCCCCATCTGGGGGCAAAGTGACACAACCTTCCTGGAATGGTGGAAGGCTCTGGTCCATTGAGAGCCAGGAAGGCTAAGTTCTCTAGATGAAAGTCAAAGGCCTTGTGGAGGCTGAGACTGCTGAGACAGTTGAGGCTTAGAAGTCTTTGCTTCCCTTTGTTTGGGTGGCTGCTAACCTTTCCAGACAGGTTGACCTGCAGAGCGTCCCTGCTGGGAATAAGCAGGATAAAACCTTCTTTTTGGAAAATAATGTTTTTTTGAAAGATTTCTCTCTTGCAGGATCAGCTGTGGCCTTGGATAATCTATCCAAGGTGAAGTTGTCAGCATCCAACTCATTGGCTTTTTCTTGCCAATCAGGTTCTCACCAGTACAAGGAATATTGCCCAGTTTGGAGAAGAATGGTTTCTTGAAAGATCTCTTTCTTGCAGGATCAGCTGTGGCTTTGGATAATCTATCCAAAGTGGAGCTGTCAGCATCTAATTCATTGGCTTTCTCTTGCCAATTCTTGCGGAATAGATTCTCACCTGTACAAGGGATATTGCCCAGTTTGTCCTGCACCCAGAGCTCCAAATCGGATGCCTGGAGCCTGGCAATTCTACGTGCATCTATGGGAATGGCAGAGGTTCTGCTTATGCACTCAAAACAGTCAAAAGCTGCACGGTTGACAAATTTAGAAGCCTCCTGGGCATGTTTGACCAATGTGAGAAAATCCTGCCTTCTATCCTCAGGAAGAAGAGGGCTCAAAACCTCTAAATCTCCTGTGATTTCCTTTAGGAACATTCCCATATATAAAATATAGGAACTGATCCTGGCAGAAAGCATGGAAGCTTGGAAAGTACAACGTCCAAAAGCATCCAAAGTTCTGCACTCACGTCCTGGAGGATTAGAGGCATGCCTTTTTGCACTCCTGATCCTTCTCATAGCTGATTCCACTACAATAGAGTGGTGAAGAAGCTGAGTCTTCTGGAAACCAGGACAAGGAGGGACTCGATACATAGTATCCAGTCTACGAGAGTGAGGAGAGGTGGTAAGAGGCGTCTCCTACATTCTTAGCATGAGATCATGCAAGATCTCATGGATGGGTAGAGTAGCTACCTCCTTAGGAGCTTTGGGATATTGTAAAATTTCCAACTCCTTTGCTCTGGGCTCTGTTTCAGGAGCCACAGTAATGGACAGACCTCGAGCCACCTCCCTGATGAAGTCCTGAAAGGAAATATCCTCTGGAGGAGACATCCTGCGTTTAGGGGAGGAAGGCTCCTCTGGGAGAAGTCGGTACTGGGGGGAATCGGTATCAGTGTATCGGTACCGGAGGGCATCGCATGACTGGGTGCCGGCAATGCCGACACTGATGTCAATACCGATGCTGTCGGTACAAGTACCGATACCAGTGCCGGAGTCAGTGCCGGTACCGGTTGAACTGTCTGACACGGTTCCGAGGGTGTCAATGCCACCAGACTGCGTTCAATAGCCAGGAACCTCTGGTCTATCGACGCTGACGATGCCTAGATGTCGGTACCGGAGAAAATAGCCGGTACCCCAGAGCATGGCATCAGTAGTTCTGCCAAGGTTGAGGCCTCGAGAACGTCCTGGAGCCCCGATAATGCTTTGGAAGCCAAAGCCTCCCGCTGGGGGCAATTTTGCCGGTGCAGAATCCTCAAGGGCAACGCCAGAGGCATCTCGATGCTTAGAAGGAGATCTACCCTTTGAGGACCGGCTAGACTTGTGTTTAGTTACCTGAGATCCACGGGAGGAAGAGGAAGTCCTGGAAGATGTCAATGCCACCGAGGTGCATCGGAGGGAAACAGGGTACTGAGCTTAGCAGCTCGATTCTGCCGACCTCTTTTGGACATCATGGCACAGGCCATACATTCCGTGATGGAGTGGTCAGGACCTAAACATTTAAGACACCACTCATGGGTGTCAGTGACGGAGATGGTACCGCCACACTTGGTGCACTTTTTGAAACCCGAAGCGGGTTTTTCCATTGTGGAGGAATTTTGGGCCTAGGGCCCAAAATGGCACGTGCAAATAATTAGTATATATATATATTTATTTATATATATATATATTTTTTTTTTTAAGGAAAAGAAAAGAAAGAAAGAAGAACCGGCGGTACTGGTAAAGCGTCGAGGAAGGCAGACGTGACCACAAAAAAGAAGGGAATAAGGAAAAATTTCTGCGGTGACAGGAACAACGACCTGCTGGCTCCGCGGAAAACGAAGAACTGGAGAGAGGCAGTTGGGAAAGGCGGGAAGGCAGCACGCAGGCGCTGTGGGATGCTCCCAAAAGCTTTCTAATTGGATGCTGGGGAGAGTTCCTGCGCAGGCTCTGTCGGTACCAACGATACCCATATGTGAAGACTACATTCCTGCTTGTTCCTGGAGATAGCCTGTGTGCCCAAACCTGCCTAACTTGCCTGCCAGTTCCTGTGGAGAATTCTGCGCAGGTGTGGAATTCTGTGTAAATTCTGCATTGCACAGAATTCCCCCAGGAGTAAGTCTAAGTGTTAAGTTTGATTTTCTCTGTTAGCTTAGGGAAACGTGTATGTCTAATAACTCTAGAAGGATATTCAGCGCTGGCGGCTAACACTGCTAACATGGCTAGCTGCCAATGCTGCAATTTAAACCCAGATATTCAATGCCAGGGTCATATCCAGAACAGACACTGAATATCTGGGTTTGCTGAATTGCCGTGAGGCTAACAGGGCAGCAGTGATATTGCAATGAAAGTTAGGCCAGGGTTTCCTGTGCCTCACTTTTGGCATGCATCATTAACCGGGTAGCGGTTCAGTATCGTTGCTCTCTGGTTAGCGATGGATACCGCCTCCACTCTGCCCCGGAACACCCCAATGCTAACCACTTAGCACTGGGATGTGTAATAGCAGCACCCAGGGATATTCAGCTGCTCTAACCATGTTAGTGCCGCTGAATATCCCACAAAGCAGCATTTACATGGTATGCAAGTCTGTAAATCATGTAAATGTCTTTAAAAATGTCCCTCTTTGTATTTTGTACAGTGCAGGAGGAAATAAATTTCTATTTCTCTAGTATTCCACCGCATACTGAATTTCTTCTAGGGTTCACAGTTTTGATTTTGTCTGCATCTTTGTATTTCTAGTTTGTGGCCAATCATTCCATAATTCAATGAGGGTCTGACTGGGTTTGGCATGCATAACTGAGGTCAGGAATTCCGTGAATGTACAATTTCTGTGTAGGGATCCGTAACAGTTCATTTTCCAGTCTGTATCTTCCAACAGGGTAGTGTAACAGCGTTCTAGGGCACATTGTAATTTAAATTGCCTGTATTTCATAGGCAGGGTTGTTGATGTTTGTTAATGTAGGTGTTGTAGGGCAAGTTTGTTACATATAATGAATGCACTATTTCCAAGGATTTTACATTACTTCACAAAGTGCCTGATAGTGGAAAGAGGATTTGTTCGCTATTATTGCGATGACACCAAAATTTATAGATTTTATTTTTACTTCAAAGTAGTAAAGGAAATTCTTCAGTCTTCAGAAGTTATGTTCCTCTACATGGGATTTTGATATTCAGGAGAGTCGATTAAAAACTTGCCTTTATGAAAGAGGCTATCCTATGCATACTATTAGAAAAGTCCATCGAAGGGCAGCATGCAGGCCGATAATCACTTCCTTCTTACTCTAATTCTACAGACAAGAACATTTTGACTTGTGTTCTCCCTTACTCTGTTAGAGCAGCATTGATTAAGGCAATAATTAAAAAATATTGGAATATGTTGGGTGTTCACCCAGTATTTACAAAATCTCCTGTTACTGCCTTTATATGCAGTAAAAATGTAGATGACTGGATTGATCATCCCTTAAAATCTTGGTTTATGGATCTGAATGGCCCCATGCAAATATATGGTTACTTCTCCTGTCAATACTGTTCGCAGACCTGGCAGGATCCAATCTCTAACTGCACGTATCAGGCTCGGTATCACACTATTTGTAAATTATATGTGATCTATGCTATGTGCTGTACCTTGCTGTACATTGGCAGAACGAGCTGGCAGTTAGAAGTCCGCTTGGGGGAGCATAAATCACATTTGAAATCCTGATCAATGTCAGCACCAATGATGCCTCACTGCCTGGAAGCATGACATACATTTACCTCCTTAAAAAGGTGGGTGATCAATAATGTCCCCTTTCTCTTGGTGGGGGACCATCTTAAATTTTGAGAAACAATTTTGGATTTTTAAACTGAATACAGTCAATCCCTATGGAACAAATGCAGATACAGAATAGATATTATTAGTGTGAATGGAGACCGTTTGGGACTGGCTATCAGTGTATGAAACATCATATCTCATCCAAATGAAATTTGGTAAGGAACACTGGGATTTTGAGTTCTTGCTCTGAGGGTAACTGCCAAAAGTAGACAGTCGCCCAAGATCGCATGGTTCGGAAGAATGTATCCTTGAAGGATACTACCAAAAGCAGAGAGGTTCCAAAAAAGAGTAAAGTAGCCCAAATGCCCTCGAGTATGGAGCAGACAGAGCTTAAATATCCCAAATTACCCATGCCTACCAAAAGCCAGATTAATATGAATAAAATACAGTCTCCAAGATGCTTGTATGCAAATGCTAGAAGTCTAAAAAATAAGACGGAAGAGCTAAAATATAAAGCACTAAATGAGAGGTTAGATATGATTGGAATATTAGAGACATGGTGGAAGGAGGACAAGCAGTGGGACACTGATACCTGGGTACAAACTATATCGTAATGATAGAGCTGATCAAATTGGTGGAGGGGTTGCGCTCTATGTTAGAGAGGGCATAGAGTCAGAAGATTAAAGTTTTGCAGGAAACAAAATTTGCTGTAGAATCTCTATGGATTGAAATTCCATGTAAAAAGGGGAAGGCGAAGGCAGTGGGGGTGTACTATCGACCGCCTGGCCAGAATGAACAAATGGATGATGAAATGCTCAAAGAAATCAAGGAAGCTAACAAAAGTTACAGCGCAGTAATAATAATGGGTGACTTCAATTACCCCAGTATCGACTGGGTCAGTGTCACGGCAGGACATGCTAGGGAGATAACGTTCCTAGATGAAATAAATGACTGCTTCTTGGAGCAGCTGGTTCATGAACCGACCAGAGGGGAAGCCAAATTAGACCTAGTCCTTAGTGGAACACCAGATCTAGTGCAAGAGATAAGGGTGTTGGGGCCACTTGGTAATAGTGATCATAGCATGATCACATTTGATTTGATTAGTGGAGGAGGGATAGTAAGGAAACCCACAGTACTACCTTTTAACTATCGAAAGGGAGACTATGATAAAATGAGGAAAATAGTTAAGAAAAAAAAATAAAAGGAGCAGTTGCAAAAGTTAAAGACTTACATCAAGCTGGGGGGGGTGTTGAAAAATACCATCTTGGAAGCCCAGACCAGCTGTATCCCACACTTTAAGAAAAGTGGAAGGAAGTCCAAAAAACTGCCAGCATGGTTTCAAGGTGAGGTCAGAGAGGCTGTTGCCAAAAAAGCATCTTTCAGGAAATGGAAAAAAAGAGCCAAACGACGAAACCTGGAAACAGCACAAGCACTGGCAAATCAAATGCAAGGCAGGCAAGGGGAGAATTTGAGAAGAAGCTTGCTGCGGAAGCAAAAATGCGAAATAAAGACTTTTTCAAGTACATTCGTAGCAAAAAACCTGAGAGAGAGTCAGTTGGTTCATTAGATGATAGAGGGGTTGAAGGGGCACTAAGGTGACAAGGCGATAGCGGAGAGACTGAATGAATTCTTTGCTTCGGTCTTTACTGAGGAAGGTGTAGGGATGTTACCCATGACTGAAGTGGTATTTAAAGATGCGGAAGATTTGAAGGAAATATCGATACATCGGGAAGATGTCTTACAACTATTAGATAAACTGAAGAGTAGCAAATCACCTGGGCCGGATGGAATACATCCAAGGGTGTTGAAAGAACTGAAATATGAGATTGCAGACCTGCTATTAGTAATCTGTGAATTTTCATTAAAATCATCTGTAATACCTGAAGATTGGAGGATCCCCAATGTAACGCCAATTTTTAAAAAGGGTTCCAGGAGTGATCCGGGAAACTACAGACTGGTGAGCCTGACGTCAGTACCAGGAAAAATGGTAGAAACCATCATAAAGAACAAAATTACTCAGCATGTAGATAGTCATGGCCTAATGGGAGACAGCCAACATGGCTTTAGACAAGGAAGATCTCGTCTTACTAATGTTATCTTTTTTTGAAGGTGTGAATAAACAGGTGGACAAAGGTGAGTCAGTTGATATAGTGTATCTGGACTTTCAGAAAGCCTTTGACGAGGTCCCTCATCAGAGACGTTTGGCAAAACTAAAGAGTCATGGGATAGGAGGCAGTGTACTATTGTGGATCAGGAACTGGTTAAAAGATAGAAAGCAGAGGGTAGGGCTAAATGGCCAATTTTCCCAATGGAGAAAGGCGAATAGTGGTGTATGCCAGGGATCTGTGCTGGGTCCGCTGCTTTTTGACATTCATAAATGACCTGGAAAAGGGAATTACGAGTGAGGTTATCAAATTTGCAGATGACACAAAACTATTTAAAGTTGTTAAAACCCAAGAGGATTGTGGAAAATTGCAAGAGGATCTTGATAAATTGGAAGACTGGGCATCAAAATGGCAGATGAAATTTAATGTGGACAAGTGCAAAGTTATGCACCTAGGGAAGAACCCCCCAAACTATGGTTACACGATGCAAGGTTCCACATTAGGAACCACCACCCAGGAAAAAGATTTAGGCGTCATTGTGGACAACATGTAAAAACCCTCGGCCCAGTGTGCAGCAGCAGCCAAGAGAGCAAATAGAATGCTAGGTATGATAAGGAAAGGAATGGAAAATAAAACAAAAGATATTATAATGCCTCTATATCATTCCATGGTGAGACCGCACCTTGAATACTGTGTGCAATTCTGGTCGCCGTATCTTAAAAAGGATATAGCGTTATTAGAAAAGGTACAGAGAAGAGCTACCAAAATGGTAAAGGGGATGGAAGGATACTCCTATGAAGAAAGACTAAAAAGGTTAGGGCTCTTTAACCTGAAAAAGAGACGGCTGAGGGGAGATAAGATAGAAGTCTATAAATTAATGAACAGTGGAACGGGTAAACGTAGATCGATTGTTTACGTTATCAGAATATAGAAAGACTAGGGGGCATGCAATGAAGCTACAGGGTAAACTATTTAAGACTAATAAAAGAAAATATTTTTTCACTCAACGTGTAATCAAACTCTGGAATTTGTTACCGGAGGATGTAGTAAAGGGTGTTAGTGTAGCTGGGTTTAAAAAAGATTTGGACAAGTTCCTGGAGGAAAGGTCCATAAACCATTATTAAGAAGGGACCCAGGATATCAATGCTTGACCCAGTACAAGCATTGTGGAACCTGTGTCTTTTGGGGGAAACTGCTAGGTACATATGACCTACAATGGTGTGCAAAAGTCTGAAATCACTTGTGAGGTTTGCGTTTTTTCGTACTTTCTAATGTTTTTTAAAATTTTGCATTAGCCCAGCATATTCATCTTTCTACCACGTTAAAAGGGATACATTTGGCTATTAGAGTTGACTTTTTTTAATTCCTTGCTTCCAATTTAAATACTATACAGACACTGGGATATAACTACTGCAATATTTGTGGATCCTTCGTCAAAACTGGATCGAGATTATCCAGTATGCACACGTTATATCTGACCAATCAGGAGGCTGGTTTCACTAACCAATCACAATGCAGATATCTAGCCAACAGTGCAGCTATAAAAACACGTGGAATTTTTGTATTTCACATGCTTTCTGGATCGACCATGAAGATGACTCTGACCCTGACGTTGGAGGAGCGTGTTCGTGTGTCCTTTATGAGCGAGGAAGGATTTTCAAGCCGTCGGATAGCCAGGAACGTTGGCTGCAGTCAGAGCGCTGTTAAGATCGTACAGAAGAAAGAAACGGGTTCAGTGGTGGACAAACCTCATTCAGGTCATCCACGTGCATCAACATCACGTCACGTCACGACCGCGCACTACGACGCATTTCACTGACTAATCGCAAGTTGACCTTTCCTCAGCTACTTCGAGAGTGGTCAGACAAGAGTGAGGTCAGTGTCAGCTCATCAACAATTCATCGCCGGTGACTGCAGTTTGGTCTCCAGGCCGCAAAGCACGGAAGAAGCCACTGATGACTGACATACAAAGGCGCAACCGGATCGTGTGGGCGACAAAAGCACTCAACCTGGTCGACTGAAATGTGGGATAAGGTGCTATTCAGCGATGAAAGCACCTTCTGCATGTTTGGTAACCAGGCCCACACCTATGTGAGGAGATTTCCTGGAAAGGAATTCAAGCCTGAGTGTCTAAACCTTACTGTGAAGCATCCTTTGAAGGACAAGGTCTCGGGCTGCATGGCTGCCAGTGGCGTTGGACGTCTTCACATCATTGATGGCATGGTCAACGGGGCCAAGTACATCACCATACTGCAAAAAGTGCATGGTGCCATCAGCACACCAGCCGTTTCCTGGCCAGTTAACGTTCCAAGATGACAATGCATCCTGCCATCGCTCCAGACAGGTGATCAGCTGAAAGCAGCGGAACATCATCAAGTCAATGGACTGGCCTGCCCAGTCTTCAGATCTGAATCCAATCGAGAACCTGTGGCACAAGGAGGCCTTGGAAATATTCAAGAGGCATCCAACATCAAAGCGTGAGCTGACTGAGTCGCTCATTGCAGCTTGGAACCGTGTTGTCACCAACGATCACCTTGTCAGACTGGTTTATTCAATGCTAACAAGGTGCAGTCAGGTGATCAAGAACAAAGGGTGGCCCATCAAATACTGAGCCATCACTGACACATAAAAACAGCCTTTTTCAAGGCCACATACATTAATTTAAAAAGAAACCTGGCGTGCGTCCATAATATTTTAAAGCATACTTACAATAATATATCGTTGGCCAACGATGTACATTACGCGATTTTCACAGAAAATCTATCAACAGGACAACTATGGGGAACAAACTCAGATAAGGGCCAAACCAATACTGAAAGTTGGCCCTAATAGTCAAATCTATCACTTATCATGAGATACACAGAAAAAGCCACTGGGAGGAAAACGAAATTAGGATATAAGATCAAGAAGTTGAAAAAACGTCAAATTTACAAGTGATTCCAGACTTTTGCACACCACTGTAGATTGGCCACTGTTGGAAACGGGATACTGGGCTTGATGGACATTGGTCTGACCCAGTATGGCATATCTTATGTTCTTATATAAGAAAACCATGAATTTGAAGAAGCATTTTGAATGGATATCGAAGTGAAAGCAAAGAGGACACCTCAATGAATAGCATAGTTACCTGTAACGGGTGTTCCCTGGGGACAGCAGGAATCAGTACTCACATATGGATGCATCAGTGCCAACGGAGCCTGCACGGTAACCTCTCCCCAGCTTTCAAAGAAAGCCTTTGGGAGATGCACCATGCATGGATGGCCCTCTTCCCGCCTAAGGGTGCCATCTTGTCTCAGTATGACGACATAGCTCAAGGCAGCAAAAATGGCAAAAGCCAGCCCCACAGGGAGGAGGGAGGTTTATAAGAACTGATTCCTGCTGTTACAGGTGAGTAACTAGGCTTTCTCCAACAACAAGCAGGAAATTAGTGCTCACATATGGGATTCGCAAGCTACAGGCTTCCGCAAAAATCTGTAGGAGCTACAGGCGAACCGTGAAGGGCAGCAAGGAACACTGAATGGCTTGACGTCCAGTGATGCAGCCGCAACATTGACGATGGGATCACCGGCAGTCTGGACACAAACGGCCGGAGGGAAGGAGTTGCACTATTCCCCAAAAAGGTGACGAAGTACTGCCTGGCTAAAGGCACTATCGTACTGTGAGATCTCCTCCAAGCAGTAATGCACTGCAAAGGTATGGACCACAGACCAGGTGATGGCCTGACAGATGTCCAGCAAAAGGACCGCATGCATGTGAGTCACAGAGGCCACCTTGGAACGCACATTATGCACGTTAACATGATGCTCTAGGGAGAGTCCAGCCTGCTCGTAGATGAAAGAGATGCAGTCTGCCACCCAGGTAGACAGGGCATGCTTAGACACCGCAACCCCAAGTCTGTTGATGTCACAGGAGACAAACAGTTGCAACGAGCGGCAATGGGGCTGTGTCCTCTGAAGGTAGGAGGACAGCGCCCTCTTGCAATCCAGAGTCTGTAGCGAGGCCTCCACTTGGAATGTGTGAGGCCAGGGGAAGAAGGTGGGAAGAACCACCTCCTGGTTCAATTGAAAAGTGAGTGGCGTGTGGAGGTCACAGGTGCCTTTATTGTTGAGAATCCCCTACGCATTTCGGCAGATGCCTTCTTCAAGGAGTATGCAATTATACACTGTGAAAATCCTTTGGAGCATCACTTTTGCACACATATATCTCTGTATTCTTGCATGTAAAATAAGCTTCTGATACCACCTTTGGCAGGAATTTTGGGCGAATCTGGAGTATGATCCTGTTTTTGTGGAACCTGGTGTGGGGAAGGGGTGTGGCCACCTCGTTGTCCATCTGGACCAATACAGGCAGATGCTGTAGGCGGTGGCATAATGCTCTTAGGGCCAGAAAGATCACCCAGAGTTCCAGGAGATTGATCTGCAGGAGGGACTCCTTCGGGGAACAACTGCCTTGTGTGCATAAGCCATCGCAGTGCACTCCCCATCCCAGGAGGGAGGCGTCTGTGGTCAGGGTTGCTTGTGGTGCGGGTGCCCGTAGATGGTACAAGTTCTGTCACCAGATTAGCGAGGCTGTCAGTCAACTGGTGACCCTGACCCTGTCACTCAGCATGCCTGTGGCCCGAGTCCACTGTGAATATAGGCACCATTGGGCCATCCGCATATGCAAGTGGGCCGAGGGGGGTGATGTGGACTGTCGAGGCCATGTGGCCCAGGAGACAGAGGAGGTGGCGACTTGGGAATGTCCTATGGTGCTGCACCTCCCCTGCCAGCTGCTGGAGGTGTGCTGCCCTTTTTCTTGAGAGGACCGCTCTTGCCTGTAGCGTGTCCAGGTGCGCCCCTATAAACTCTTAGGGCTTGAGCCTGGGAGAGGTGGAACTTGGGGTAATTGATGACAAACCCCAGGTGCTGCAGGATGCAGACTGCCCAGCCTGTGGTCTGACTGTCCTCGATGGCCATAGTGCCTCCGATGAGCCAGTCATTCAGATAAGGGAAGACAAAGGCCTTTTGTAGGCACAGATAGGCGGCCACTATTGCCAGACACTTTGTGAAAACCCTTGGCGATGAAGCCAGGCCTAAGGGGAGTACCTTGTAGTGATAGTGCTCTCCTCCCACCACGAATCCTAGGTACTGTCTGTGAGAGGGGTGGATCAGGATGTGGGTGTACACATCCTTCAGATCCAAGAAGCAGAGCCAAACTCTGATGGAAATAGGGCAACAGTGTCCCAAGGGAGAGCATCTTGAACTTCTCCCTCACCAGAAACTTGTTCAGATTTTGCAGGTCTAGTATGGGCCTGAGGCCCCCAGTTCTTTTGGGGACCAGGAAGTACCTGGAGTAGAAGCCCTTTCTCCACAGGTGTTTGGGTACAAGCTCCACTGCACTGTCCTTGAGCAGGCCTGTGAGCTCAGAAAGGCAAGGTCTGGTGGAGGAAAGGCCGCACTGGCTTTCCTGGGAAGAACCCTGGGGGTGTTTGCTGGAAGTGGAGGAGATACCCTCCCTTACCACTTGTAGGACACACTGGTCCGTGGTGACCCCAGTTCACCCTTGGGCAAAGAGCACCTGGCGGACCCCTGTGGGCTTGAGAGGGTCTCCCAGGGGAGAGGAGGCCCTGCCCAGGGAGTCGAAAGCTCCCTGCAGGTTGGGCAGGAGCTGGGGCCTTGGGTTTCTGAGCCTTCAGCTTTCTCAGCCCGTGATCATGACTAGGGCAGAGGGCATTGTTGTTGTGCCGAGAAGGGCTGGTAGTGACTCTGATGAAAGGGCCCCTTTTTCCTTGGGAAAGAGTGTCTTTTCCCCGATGGTTTCTTCTGAGGGAGGGCTGAGGTCTTCCTTGAGCGTCTCTTCCTGGTCACGACCTCGGCTTCTATTTTGGCCACCTTTCTCTCCCCAGTGCAGAGGACAAGCAATTTCTATTGTATCCACTGCTTGAGGTTGGAGGTCTGCAGTCAGGTTTGGTGTCAAGGTGCCATTGCCGGCTGCTGCCACCCAGGCTGCCGACTCAAAGCCATCGTAGGCGGCACGAGACAGAAATTTTGAGAAGTCCCGGATCCCGGCTGTCAGGATTTGGAACCTCAGAAAAGGCTCTCCGGGGAGGCCCGGAGAGAAACCTGCCAGTTCCTGGATGAGGCCCTTGAGGTACATTCCTATGTACAATTCATAGGCCTGTATCCGGCAGCTGAGCATGGATCCCTGGAAGCACTTACGCCTGAGTGCATCGAGGGCTCGGGCCTCTCTGCCTGGAGGGACAGAGGAATAGTTTTTTTGGCTTTTAAGCTTCTGCATAGTTGACTCCTCAACCATGGAGTTATGCAGGAGCTGAGCCTTTTGAAAGCCGGGGCCCTTCTTGACAAGGTAGATGGTGTTGAGCAATCGGCTGACCACCAGCACGGAGGCCAGGGTCTCCCACATTCATAGGAGCAACCGCTCAAGGGATAGGCTGCACCAGCATTGTAAGAGTCTCCTTTGGCAGAGACTCATACCGGATTATCTCCAGTTCTTTGTTGCACGAGTCCTCCACTGATTCGGATGGGACTGAAAGGACCCGGGCCATATTTTGGACAGCCATGTCCTCTGGGGGAGAACGGTTTCGAGGGGACATCTTTGTATCGATATGTATCCGGGGACGCCTCGTCATTGGTCTCCCACTCTGAGCCAGAGGGTGGTGACTCCGAGGCTCGGGATTCCCACACCTCAAGACCAGCTCCGGGGAACCAGACCCTCCCGGAGGATCTTGGGTCCGACTCCTGGAAACTGGCCAGGGAGGACTGGACACCCAAGGATTTGGAGTAGTACCTTGATCGGTGCAGAGGGCTTGCCCGAAGCCTGTGGCGCTCTGTTCCTGGCTCAACAACCAGGGACTCCCCGCAGTCGGGGATCCGGTTGTCAGGGCAGATGATGCAGACGAGCCAGACATCACTGCCTGCTCCAGGGCCACCATTCTGGTTTCAAGGCCAGAAGGCTCCGCAGCTTTCAGTGCGGGCACTGAGATTTTCAGGCCCAGTGCCAGCATTCTTGCGAGTGCGTCCTCTATGAAGACCACTGCCTCAAGAAGCCTCGCACGGTCTCTGCTGGCTGAGGACTCCTTCGTAGCGACCTTAGTGTGGTGCTGCTCAGAGTTGCCTGAGTCCCTCCGCGGGACATTATCGGATTTTGCAGGTGAAACCTCGGCTGGCTTCGAGGATTTTTACTTTTTCTTCTCGGGGTCCGGTATCTTTTCGGAGGATCCGCCGCTGCAGGACTCTGAGGACGCCCGGACCTCGCGGGAAGTGCTGGGCTTGGAGCTTAGCGTCAGGGAAGTTGGAGCCGAGTTGGCTCGCGGGAACATCTTCCCTTGCAACTCCGACTGTTTCTTGTTGGTTTTCAGAAAAATGGCCTGGCACAGGTCACAGGTGGAGCTGTCATGATCTGGGTCCAGGCAGCGTAGATAGCAGTCGTGGGTGTCTGTGACAGACAGTTTGACTGCAGCAGTCATATTTTTTGAACCCACCGGGAGACATGGTGAGAGAGACCAAGCCGGGGTCAACAACCCCGGGGTGAAAAAAGGATGCAAACACCGGTCAAGGCAAGCCTCATCAAAAATAAAGGGGAAAGCCAAGAAATAATGCCGGCTCAAGGTGGGATGAGGAACCGGTACGCAAGATGGCACCCTTGGACGGTAAGGGGAAAACGCATGCATGGTAGCATTCCCAAAGGCTTTCTTTGAATGCTGCAGACATGTTCTGTGCGGGATCTGTCGGCGTCAACATCGCCCATATACGAGGACTGACATCCTGCTTGTTCTTGTAGAAGTATCGAGACTTATTGTGTAGCTATATAACAATATGTCACACCACGATGCTATTAAGCATGCAAGGACCTAGTTATGTGCTCTGCATGTGCAGAGTGTAGCGTGTCTGCAGCATACCTGCACTATATTTTAATCACGTGATGTTTAGTATCGTGTAAAAGCAGTTTGTCAGATTTACACTGCGTGAACAGCATAGTTCCATTAAATTCTGCCACAAACCTGGAGATTCGTGCAGAGACTTATGTCAAGTTACAGCAAGTGCCTGGCGATGAATGCATGAGTTGTGCTCGAGTTTCGACTGGTACAAACATTTCCAAGAGGAACATCAAAGTGTTGATTGTGACAAATGTTCTGGAAGGCCATCCACAAGCAGGAATGAAGACAAAGTTGAAGTACTGCATGCCGCAATACGCTCAAATCGTCAATTGACTATCAGGGAGCTTGCTGAGGACATGGATATTAGTTTTGGGTCGGTATAGTCCATTCTTACTGTCGATTTGAGGATGAGACGTGAGCCTGCAAAATTCGTGCCAAAACTCCTGCTCCCTGACCAAAAAGAAGATAGATTGAATGCAGACAGGGAGTTGCTGGAATGCGTTGAAAATGACTCAGATTTCATGAAAAAGATAATTACTGGTGATGAATCATGGGTTTATGGTTATGACCTGGAAACTAAGGCTCAATCCTCACAATGGAAGACTCCAGACTTTCCCAGACCCAAGAAAGCCCATCAGATGAGGAGCAATGTCAAGGCCATGCTCACAGTTTTCTTTGATTACCAGGGTATTGTTCATCATGAGTATTCTCCAAAAAGCCAAACTATCAATAAGGTGAAATTAGGTCTTATCTGCTAATTGACATTCCTTGAGTGAGTCCAGTCCCGCAACTGTGAGTAGTGTCACCTCACCAGCAGCTTGAAGACTGAGCATGTCAATCTCTGACATCAGGGCATACATACTGGTGGCACCTCCCACCAGAGCCAGTATCCTATTGACAAAGCAGACTCACGAAAGCAACAAAATTTAACTATATATAATAAGCCCTCCCTCAAGACAGGAAAAACAAACCACTTCGCCCGAAAGAGAGAGATCATTTTCCACAGTAGAATCTCTTCACTGCCAAATCTTTAATGAACACTCCCGACCACACCGAGTCGAGCTGCCAAAGGTTCTTCGCTATGCCCAAACATTCTGCACCGCTTCTTCACCTTAAGCTCTGACCCCTAAATGAGTTGATATTCTTGAGGACCCGAACCTTTGATGCTGTACTGAAATAACTAAATCCAAGGGTGGGACCAGGACTGGACTGGCCTCACTCAAGAAATGTCAATTAGCACGTAAGGCATAATTTCACCTTCCTTGTTGTTCCTCCAGTCCAGTCTTGCACCTGTGGGATGCACCATAGCAGTACTACCTCTGGGAGGGAACAGCCAGGCTGGCCTGAAGAACCACCGATCCAAAATATGTGTCCCCTGCCACCTGAACTTCCAGTCTATAGTGTTTGAAAACGGTATGCAGAGACCACCAGGTTGCCACCCACAAATATCCTCTGGCAGCACTAAGCTTGACTCTCTGCATGAAGTAGTCTGCGCATTAGTCGAGTGCGCTCGCAACCGCATAGGTAGCTGTTAGCACCGCAGTAAATACGCCAAAGATGTTACTTCTCACCCACTGGGAAATGGGGGCCTTTGAAGCTGCTTCTCCCTTACATGCTCCCCCATACAAAATAAACAGCAGATCTGATTTCTGAAACGATACTGTTCTTTTCAAGTATCGATGTAATACTTGTTTGACATCCAGACAGTGCAGAAGGGGATCCCTTCCTCCCCCCCTGCCCCTGACAACACTAGGAGCATCATCGTCTGATTTAAATTAAACACTGACAGAACATTCGGCAAGGAAGGAAGGAACCGGCTGCAGAACCACCTTTTTGTTATCCAACAGCAGAAATGGTTCCCTACAGGATAAGGCCTGCAACTCGGAAATTCTCCTCGCGGAGCAGATTGCCACCAAGAACACCGTCTTTATTGCAATCTCCTTTAATGTACACGAACCTAAAGGTTCAAAAGGTGGTTCCGTCAGTACTGACAACACCAAGTTGAGGCACCACCGCTCCGACGGGTGGATGCTCCTGCTTTACTGCTCTGAGAAATCTAACCACGTCGGGGTGAGCCGCTAGCGAAACTCCCTGGACTGTCCTCCAGTAACAAGAGATGATTACCACCTGGACCCTGAGGGTGCTGCATGCTAGACCCTTCCCAAATCCTGCCTGCAGGAAGGCCAACACCTACGGCAGTGATGCAGACAGCGGCTTACTGTGGTTTTGCACACACCAGTCCTCACTCTCCACACTGTCACGTAAGCCAGCGATATTGAGCGCTGCCTGGCTTTCAGCAGCATCGAGATGACCGGGGTCAAATAACCCCATAGCCACAACCGTTCCCGCTCAATATCCAATCCGTAAGCGAGAATCGATCCACCTGCAGCAACAGGATAGGGCCCTGAGCCAGCAGATCTGGTTGCGACGGCAGCCATCAAGGATAGTCCATCTGCAAGTGCACCGAGTCGGCACACCATGGGCGGTGAGGCCAATCAGGGACTATCACAACCACCGGGCCAGGATGCGCTTCTATCCTCTGTATCACTCACTCTATAAGGGCCCATGGTGGAAATACATAAAGTAGACCATCCAATGACCACCCCTGGACTAGGGCATCTAGCCCCTCCTAACATTCGTTCTCTCCTTCTGCTGAAAAACTGTGCTGCTTTTTCTGATTCGTATATTGCCATGAGATCCATGATCGGTTGACCCCACCATCTGACCAGGCGAGCAAAAGCTGCGTCATTGAGCATCCATTTCCTCAGGTCAATGTGTACCTGGCTGAGGTAATCGGCTGCTACACTGTGCTTCTCTGCCAAATGTGCTGACGAAAGAGACTGTAGATACTCCTCGCCCAGACTAGCAAAGGAGCTACCTCTTCCTCCAAGTTGGCACTGCTTGTGCCCCCCTGATGACTGATATATGCTATTATCGTTGCATTGTCAGAGAATATGCACACTGACTCACCAAGGAGATGAGCGCGGAACTGTTGCAACGTTAAGAACACCACCCTCAACTCAAGATGGTTTATTGACCAAGTGGCCTCCAGTTCTGACCATCGCAATCAGTCCCCCAGCCGGCTAGACTGGCGTCTGTTGTCACTGTAATCCAATTGGGTGTCTCCAGAGGCACGTCAACCCGAAGGCTGTTGCCAATTAGCCACCACCTCAGCGAGCTGAGGATGTACTCCAGACATGGTAGCAGGAGCGACAGTGGCTGACACTGCGTTGACCATCTATGCAATAGACTGCGTTGCAACAGATGCATGTGCGCCCATGCCCACAGCACTAGATCTATGGTCGTCGCCATAGAGTCCAACACCTGCAGACAGTGCCATGCCATCAGCCTTTTCGTGCCACAAAACCTTCGAATCTGTGTTTGCAACGTCCGCACTCTGTTCTCCGGCAAGGATACCTATCCTGCCGCCGTCTGAAACCTGGCCCCCAGATACACCAAGTCTTGTGAGGGGCGCAATTGACTCTTCGCAACATTTATCACCCATCTGAGCCTCTGCAAATACCTGATCACCTCTGCTGCGACCCACGTGCTTTCGACCTCTGATTTCGCCTGGATGAGCCAACCGTCCAGATAGGGATGTACTAGAATCCCTTTCTGTCACAGGCCCGCTGCCACCACCACCATTCATTACCTTCGTGAACATACGTGGTGCGGTTGCCAATCAAAAAGGGAGCACTTGAAATTGAAAATGGCCCATGGGTACGGCAAACCTTAGGAACTGTTGATGCTCTTCCCGAATTGGAATATACAAGTAGGCTTCCATCAGATCGAGGGAAGTCAAGAATTCCCCTTCTGACTGCTACAATCACCGACCAAAGAATTTCCATATGGAATCGAAACACCTTTAGCCATCGATTGACGTGCTTGAGATACACTACAAAACAGTGACGACCATAACCACATTGGTCTTCTTGCACCAGTTTGACAGCCTGAAGCTCCAGGAGCCTTTTCAGCATTTCCTGCACTGCTTCCCACTTCCAAGGAGCCTTGCACAGAGAAAGGACGAAGACTTTCGCAAGCAGACGCCAGAACGCCAATGTGTACACCTCTCTGATGTCTCCAATACCCATTGTTTGAAAGTAACAGGGTAAAAGTCCCACAGCCGACCCCCTATGGGTACCACTGCTGCATGGGAGGTCCTCACTTCATTTAGACTTTTTACGGGCCGCGGTAATGAGAGAGAAGAAACCTCTGCCCGCTCCCCTGAAAGGACTGCTCCCTAGAAGGGAACCTGCCTCTCTGATATGGCGCAAAACGAACTGCTCTAAACTGGCGAAAATTTGAGGACTGCCCCCACTGTGGACCGCTGGATCTAATGGGCTTCGGCTTGTCTTCTAGCAGGCAACCCCCCTTTTGACTCTCCCAAGTCCTTCACCAGCTTGTTAAGGTCTTCCCCAAAAAGGAGTTTCCCTCGGAATGGTAACTTGCTCAACCGTGACTTGGATGAGCCATCAGCCGACCAATTGTGCAGACAGAGATATTGCAGCACCGCCACCACCACACCTTTGGAATCACTGCGAATCAAGTCTCAAAAAGAGTCTGCCAGGTATGCTGCCCCGGACTCTACTTTGGCAGCCTCTGCCAGAAGCTGCTGACCCAAGGACTCAATCATACTTTGCATACATCTTAAGCATGTAAGTGCCACAAAAGCACCGCATATCAACATCTGCAAGGAGAGGGCATTGATGTCAAATGCCTGCTTTAAAAGTGTTTCTATTTTCCTATCCTGGACGTCCTTGAGCACTGAGCTTCCTTCCACTGGAATGGTAGTCTTCTTAGTCACTGCCGATACGGCAGCATCCACCTTCGGGAATCACAGGAGGTCTCTCTCTGTCCTGCCCTGGGAGCGGGTAATGCTGCGCCATCATCCTTGTTCCCTTCAAAGCGACCTCCGGCACATCCCATTTCTTCTGAATCATCTGCCTGATGACTCGGTGTTTAGGGAATACTTTGTGTGTCTTTCTGAATGCCTGGAAGAGGGGATCCTCTAGTGTCTCCTCCTCTAGGGGAGCCTCAGTGTCCATATTAAGGCCTTTCAGGGAATGAGTGATCAATGCCGTAAGCTCTTCCTTCAAAAAAAACCCACACTGTTTGCGACTCCTCTGACTGAGGAATCTTCCCTTCCTCCATCTCCATCTCCTCTTGTGCCAGTGCATACTCTTCTTCGTCCTCAGAAGGAAGAGAACCTTCCTCCCTTCAAGGGTCCTTCTCCATCCTTCTACTAAGGCCCCGTTCATCTGGTGCCCTGCCTTCTGAGAAAGCACAGTTACTTACCTGTAACAGGTGATCTCTGGGAACAGCAGGAATAAGTCTTCACATATGGGTACGTCGGTACCGACGGAGTCTGCGCGGGAACGCTTCCCAGCATCCAATCAAGAGCTTTTGGAAGCATCCCAGCACGCCTGCGTGCTGCCTTCCCGCCTTTCCCAACTGCCTCTCCTCAGTTAAATTTTAAAGGTGAGACAAAGAGAGAGAGAGAGGAAAGGAAAGATAGAGATACAACTCCTGGGGAAGTGGGAGGGTTGTGAAGACTTATTCCTGCTGTTCCCAGAGATCACCTGTTACAGGTAAGTAACTGTGCTTTCTCCAGGAACAAGCAGGAATGAGTCTTCACATATGGGGACTCCCAAGCTGAGATGTCTGGAGTCCCAGCATGTCATAGGCTGGAACATGCTATCTCCCAAAACACCAGGCATCCTGAGGATGGAGGGTAGTTGAAGAAAGAAGGATGCTGTGGAACAGCTAACCTAGCATAGGACTGCAGAGATGGAGTCCATGTGAGGATGATGATGGTCATCAATAATATTGCAAAAATTATTGCACTATGGACCTCCCCTGACAGGATTTCACAGAAGTATGGAGGTTCAGGGATCTACTGGGAAAACTAGTAGAGGAACCTTGAAGAGGACCTCACTATAAGTGGAAGTAATAATCCTGTATGAAAACTAGAGGAGGTCAGAATCTTGAAAGGTAACAGGTAACACCAGTAGGGGAACTGGGGTAGTCCAAAAACGGTGGGCCTTCAGCAGAAGGCTTTATGAGAAAAACACTAGCTCTTTTGGAGGCAGAGTGAGTCACTCTTAGGAGCAAAAAAAGAAGGCTAACCGATTTGGACAAACAGGCACAGTCCTTGTGGGGAGAAAGGGTGTGGGAACTCCTTGTATCCCAAAAGGGGAGGACAAATGCCTGAGGCGTTAAGCCTGTGATTAACTGAAAATCCACAATGTCTCTCCTAACTGGGATAAGCTAGGAGAGATATTGAGCATGGAGAGCTTCAGAGGTACCTAAACAGTTAGGTTATAGTATAAAAATTGTTGACTACCACAGGGGTGGGTATGTGTGTAGAACCCCAAACCTGCTAGATAGCATAGGTATGGGTAAAGTCCCTCTGTCAGAATCATATAGGTATATGAGAATAGACAGGGAGATAGATAAGTAGGTGGATACATATCTATCTATAATAAAATATCACAACAGATATATATATATATATATATATATATATATATATATATATCTATAGAGAGAGAGAGAGCGAGAGAGCGAGAGAGCGAGAGAGATAGATAGATAGATAGATAGATAGATAGATAGATAGATAGATAGGAGACATATAAGAATATATCTATAGTGAGATATGGCAGGGCATAAAATACACACAAAAAATAAATATGGATATGTAGGCTTACATATGGGTGTCTGCAATTAAACAGAGATATGCCTACAGTACAGTGATCACATAGGATATGTAGAGAGGAAAGATTCATCTAACAAGGAGGTGGAACCTACTTGAGAAGACATATAGAGAATCTATTCCTCCTGGTCATGATCTGCAAGAATGCTAGTTAGTGCAAAATAACCAGGACTGTTACGTGAAAAACAAAGGACAATGTCAATGTGCAGCCAGCAAGTCCCGAGTCTTCCAGGACTCTGGCATGGTAAGTACACAGAAGACGCTTAGAGATGGGATACCATGTTGACCTGCTTAAGGGCAAAGGTATCATGCGTTCTTACCATGAGGACGAGCATATCCCCGATGGGGAATACTATGGACCAAAGCAGGGAACTGGCAATTCCTTGAGCTTTCACGTAAGAGAAGGTCTATGTCCTTTATATCAAAAAGGGAGATAGAAAAAGAAGGGGAAACCTTCTAGTCATGGGAGACATGACTGAAAAGCCTTTTCTAACCAGCTAGGATAGCTGTTGGAGAAAAAAAACCCCATGCTCTCTAGCAAGGGCCCATAGTGGAAAGCTTCTCTGTAGACTGCAGAGAGCATGATGCAGGAGAATGAGGGGATATAACTGGCTGTTAGAGAGCCAGTATCTGTCAACTATGCCCCAAACTCAGGAAATGAAGATGGCAGAATAGAAGACAATCTAGAAAGCTTGTAGTGAGATGATCTCCAAGAGAGATGAAGTACTGACTTGGAGCCACTACTAAGACTAGACAGAACATTAGTGGAGGACAATCTGGTTGTTTGTGAATAAGAACCAGTGGTCCAAACATTAAAGCTCCTGCATGGGCAGCTGTAAGCAAGACAGCAGAAAGAGTCTTACTGTTGAAAAACAGAAAGAACAGACAGAACAGGAGTAGGAACTCTGGACATGTCTGATAAGCTGCCCCAAAGCAAGATTGAAACAGAGGAGGTAACTCAGAGGAAAACTCCGCACTGGAAAGTGAGAAAACTAGATGCTGAAGAGAAAGCTTCCCAGTAAGTTATTCCGCTCTTACAGAGGAAAAACTTGGTAAGAGGGTGAAGAGAATGGAGCTGAGGAAGACTTACGAAGTAGTAAGTCTATAGAAAGGAAAAATACATGCTAGTACAGGAACTATCATCTGTACTAGCATGCAGGAAAAAGAGGAGAAACCTGTGACTTACAGGCATGAACATCCTGACAATTCATAGAAATATAGAAAAAATGGATATCTTTTGGAAAGAGATTCCTGTGTAGGGGTTAGAATAAAGCGGTGGATTGCCTCTATTGAGAATAAGCAACTGTAGATTCTAATCCCAAGAGTCACAAGCATCTGATGATGAATGATCAGAACCCTGCAGGTGCTGGGTTTGCTGAGCCTGGTGAGAGGTTGGATTCTTCAGACCAGGACGATGCTTTCCCTGTTGGGGAACATCTGTATGATGGGCAAGTGATGAATAAAACCTTCTTCTCCTGTGGGAAGAAAGTTTGGTAGGACATTTCCTACGCACTGGGACAGAGGAAGGGGTAGAACAACCCTTAGGAACAGGTAAATCAGTGGACAACTGAGTAACCTGATGTAAAGACTCCTTGTTGAAAAGATTTTCTCCAGTGCAAGGAGTATGTCCCAGCCTTTGTTGTGCCCATTTGTCCAAGTCTGAAGCTTGGAGCCAGGCTCTACGTAGTGCACCTATAGCTATAGCAGAAGTCCTGCTAACAGACTCAAAAGAGTCTAGGGAAGCACGAGAAAGAAACTAAGAGATATTCTGGATATGCTTAAGCAGTGAGGAATAGTCTGTACTCCTGGAATCTGAAAGGAAAGGAGACAAAAGATGTAATTGCTTTGTGACCTCCTCAAGAGAAAGACTCATAAAAAATATATGAGAGAATTCTTGCAGAAAGCATAGATGTCTGGAAGGTTTGACGTCCAAAGTCATCTAGTGTTTTAGACTCACGACCTGGCGGATAGGAAGAGTGCTTTTTCTTACTCTTTACCCGCCTCATTGCTGATTCCACTACTATGGTATGATGAGGAAGTTGAGTCTTTTGAAACCCTGGAGAGGGGGGCACCTGATATAACAGATCAGTTGCCCTGGGAGGTGGGGGTACCCTGAAAGGTGTTTCCCACATTCCTAGAAGGAGATCCTGCAAGGAATGATGCAAAGGAAGGATTAAGTTCCCCTTTGCTTTGGTAGAAAGAGAGCCTTGTGCAGGATCATGTCCTGGGATAGGAATGGCAAGAGATCTTGCTATATCCAGGAGAAAACTCTGAAAAGAGGGATCCCTAACAGGAATCTCTTTTGGACAGGTTAGATTTAAAAAACTAGCCTGAGCACCCACAGAGGTATCCAAATATATAGGAATAGAAGATCCTGCACAGTGCAGTGTGGAATACTTAAGGGATGGTTGCTGGTACTGGGTATCAGGAGCAGCAATCGTCCTTACCACATTGTCCATGCCAGGTATCGACTCCAAGCTTGGTATAGAATGGAGCGATCCTGTTGAAAAAAAGCATGGTAGGAGTTGGCCACGATGCTACTGTGGATACTGGTACCGATGTTAATACCGGTACCGATGTCGGAGTCGAGCCCGACAATGACATCGGAGTAGTCATTGGTGACAGTTCAATCAGTACCGAGGTGACCAAAACCATCCGGCCACTATCCTCGGTACCGAAGCACCGGTATCGATCGATGTCGGTACCAAAAGCTATTGGTACCGAGTCTTCTAGACTAGAGATTGATTCCAAACTCGGCATCGAGGGCAGAGAGTCTGATAAGCGAAGCATGGAAGGCACCGACCACAAAGGCAATGAGGTCGTCGGTACCGATGTCGGTACTGTGTCTGACACCGGTGAAGGAAGGTCAACCAGTGGCAACTCAATCGGCCTCAGAGGAACCGAGAGTTGTGGATCCGAATCATCGGAACCGAGCCTTTGGTACCGCCGCAAACCGGTACCAAGGCGAGTCGGTACCCAGTCCTCCAGACTGGAGATCGATTCCAGACTCGGCATCGAAGGAAGCGAGTCTATCGATGCACATCTAGAGGGTACCGACGGTGGTGGTAGTATCGGTGCTGGTACTGATAATGGAAAGTCAGTCTGGAGTGTATCCACCGGTCCCGAAGGCACCGAGGAGGCCAGATGACGATCCCTGGTGAGGAGTGTTTCATCCAACACCAGTGCCGATACCGGGGTACCGGTACCGCTCAAAGCGGATGCCACCACCGGACACGGCTGAGGTATGTTCTGTGAGGGGTGAACCTCAGGAACAACCTGAAACCCCCCGCTGGAGTTTTGAAGCCAGTGGGCCCTCGAGGGCAAGGCCGGAGCCTTCTTCATGCTGTGCATGAGACCTACCACTCGAGGACTGGCTAGTCTTAACAGACTGTTTGTGGGTTACCTGATCCTGTGTGGAAGAAGAAGCGGACGGTGCCCCAAAGTTGGAGGGCAACCGTGTATCGAGGGAACCTCGATGTTGAAGACCTCTTCTCACCAAACGGTTGTCAGGACCCAAGCAGGTTAGACACCGACTTTGAGGGTCTAAAAATAAAGTTGTACCGCCACAGTGTGAACATTTCTTGGAGAAAGTGCCTGGCGGTTCCATGAAGGAAAAAGAAGAGGCCTAAAAGGCCTAAAAGACTGTGGGACACTATGAAGAAAAAATATCCCGTGGAAAAGGAAAATATTTTCAAGAAAAGAAAACAAAACACCGGCGGTACCGGTGGCGTTGGGAAGACAGCCGCGACCACAAGAAAAATAAAAAATAAAACCAAGAATTTTCTGCAGTGACAGGAGGACGTCCTGCCGGCTCCGCGGAAAAACGAAAACTGAGGAGAGGCAGTTGGGAAAGGCGGGAAAGCAGCACGCAGGCGTGCTGGGATGCTTCCAAAAGCTCTTGATTGGATGCTGGGAAGGGTTCCCGTGCAGACTCCGTCGGTACTGACGTACCCATATGTGAAGACTCATTCCTGCTTGTTCCTGGAGATTGCCCCCGGCAATGCCCACTTTGAAATCGATGCATGCGCACCTTCCAGTTCACCCATCCGCTGCTTCAGGCAAAATGGCTTGTGCGGGAGGACAAACTCCGGCGAAAAAGCGCCTGGCATCTCTCTGTTGATCTGTTCGTGGACAGCGTCTTGAGGCTTTCCTGGATTTCCCTGACTTCTTTTTTGAATCCGGTGCTCCTGGGAGCTGGACCTTGGAGTCCTTCCCTGGTGTTCCAGCCTGAGCTGCGGGGGTGGACCCCCTGTGGTGATGTGAAGAAGAGTCCCCTTTCTCCTTCGAGGGCCCTGGCATACTGTCTTCCTGGCCCTCGAGGAAATCTACCTCCGCCGTCCTAGTGTCTGCCTCACAAGTACAGCAGAGCCCAGGATTGGACACTGACCCCTATGAGAGCCACACATCAAGAAGCATTGTGCTCTTAAGGGACATCCTGCACTTGCTGTACTTTGCTTCCTTTTTTTTTTTTTTTTTAAATGTGCGAGATAAAAGGAAAAATACAAAATCTGCAGACCAACTCAGCTAAGACTGTCCTTACTCTCTCTTCCATAGCAAATGTGCTCCATGGATCTATTTATTTATTACCCCAGGAGACACCAAAAAACAAGGAAACGCGACTGCAGCCCCCGGAGTCTGTCCCCGGCCCAGGCTACTCTGCCCTATCTGCCCAACATGATCGACCTTAAATAAACCCCGAAACGAGAACCACGGAGAAAATAAAAGTAAGGAAACTGATAAAAACAAGCAACACTTCACAAAATTACTACCGTTCCCGCCCTGCTCAGCACACTGTGAGATGGGTCCCGCTGCTAAACCCTCTGTGCACTCACCCAGTGCTGTTCTCTGCTCTCCACACTATTTGCATGATGCTCAGCTGCCAGCAGAGCTTTGGCGTCATCAGGAGTGTTCATAAGGTAAGGACTAGTGCGTGCTGACACAATCACCGGGCCTGGACCGCTAGTGAAAGGGAGTGCAGCCGTGATCCCCTCTCTCTGCCCCAGGGCGGCTTGCCTATCATCCTTGCCCCAGGGCAGTTTGACCGTCATCCCGACTCCTGATCTAGCCGCTAGCCTTTGGTGCTTTTTTTTTTTTTTTTTTTTTAAACAACTTCACTGCTGCCATAGAACAGTGCTTAATCTAGGTGGCCAACGGAGCACAAAGAGTTTTAAATTTAGTACCTATTTCTATTCCTTAATAGTTCCTTTAGTGAGCCCGACCTATGGAATCACCTCACCCCAGCTGCTTGGAGAATGAGATACTGGTTCTGGTGGGAAGTGCCACTGGTATGTATGCCCTGATATTAGAGAATGTGACATGCTCAGTCTCCAAGCTGCTGGTGAGGTGACAGTACCCACAGGTGCAGGACTGGACTGGAGGAACAATAAGGAAGGTGTACTATGTCCAAGTTCTGACTCGTTTGAGAGATGAGGTTCATCGTAAGAAGCCAGAGTTGCACAAGAATGCGGAATGGTTGCTTCATCACGATAATGCCCCAGCTCATGCATCACATCTTGTCCAGCAGTTCTTGGCCAAACACCAAATTGAGCAAGTCCATCACCCTTCCTACTCACCTGACCTCGCACCCTGTAACTTTCTCGTTTCCAAAACTGAAATTACCACTGAAAGGAAGAAGATTTGATGACTTGGAGACCATTAAGCAAAATTCAACACAGCAGCTTCACAGCACAATGAAAGGCATTTCAAAATTGTTTCCAGCAGTGGCAGAACACTGAAGGCAGTATGCTTTATTGGAAGGGGACTACTTTGAAGGAGATAGAGTGCAATAACTGTCAGTGTTATACTTCTTGTTTTATTGAACAAATCTTGATTTGATTGCACCTCGTATTCTTTTCCACTTGTGAAATTGTTTCATATATAGGTTGAAAATGTATAGCGCTATGTACACCTATTAGCACTACAGAAATAATACACAGTAACTGCAATCAATTATTTGACGTTAAATAGTAAATAATTTCTTTTTTACACTCTAATCTGGATCTTAATATGAGTTAAATCGGTTACCTTGTGCAGACAGTTGTGCAGCTTGAGAAATTAGAGAAGTAATATTGAAAGATGGTCCAGCAGTGAGAATCTTATGAAGTATAGACTGCAAAGAAGCTTGTGTCACAGCAGCTGTAAGAACTAAAATGCAAAAACAAAAATTTGTTAGGGTTTGTTTTTGGAGGGAGGGTTGGGGTTGTTTTTTTTCTTTTACACTGTATACTCTCCCACACCATATTTTTAGCTCTGTAAGAACAAAGGAGAGTATTTACTGAAGTGCATTAAGTTTTTGTACCTACTGTATGTTCTGTGCATGAATTAACGCACAGTAAGTGCTAAGTCTGTGTGCTATCAGGGGCATATGCCCAGCATCTGCCCTGCTATTAGTACACAGGGCAGACACTTACCACATGGGCCTATATTCCATGCCATGGCAGATAAACCATAGTTACTCACCTGTAACAGGTGATCTCCGGGAACAGCAGGAATTTAGTCTTCAAATATGGGTATCGTCGGTACCGACGGAGCCTGTGCGGGAACTCTCCCCAGCGTCCAATTAGAAAGCTTTTGGGAGCATCCCACAGCGCCTGCGTGCTGCCTTCCCGCCTTTCAAAACTGCCTCTCTGTAGTTGAGTTTAAAGCTGAGAGAGAGAGAGAGAGAGAGAGAGAGAGACAGAGAGAGAGAGAGAGACAGAGAGAGGGAAAGAGAAAGAGATAGAGAGATACAACTCCTAGGGGAGGTGGCTGGGTTGTGAAGACTAAATTCCTGCTGTTCCCGGAGATCACCTGTTACCGGTGAGCAACTATGCTATCTCCAGGAACAAGCAGGAATGCAGTCTTCACATATGGGGACTTCCTAGCTTTAGATGCCAGGGAGAGAACCCCATAAGTAGTGTGTCCCTGAGAAAGGGCTCCACTTCCCCCTATGGATCTCTGGCATCCAACCAGGATGGTGGGTAGGAGTTGATTAGGTATGGAACAGGTGTTGGAGAATAGTCTGACCAAACAAGGCATCCCGGCGGGAGTCCTTGTCCAAGCAGTAATGGGCTGTGAAGGTATGAACCGAGGCCCAAGTGGCTGCTCGACAGATGTCGTCGATAGACACAGAGTGCAGATGAGCCACTGAAGCTGCCATGGCCCTCACATTGTGAGCTGTGAGATGGCTCTCCAGAGGAAGATTCTTACTCTGATAGGCAAAGGAAAAACACTGAGCAATCCAGTTGGACAGTGTTCTCTTGGAGAATGGAAGTCCCAATGAGAAGGATCAAAAGCAACAAAGAGTTAGAGGATTTTCTATATTGCTGTGTTCTTTATAAGTAAAATGCTAAAGCTCTTTTACAATCCAAAGTATGAAGATTCCTTTATGCATTTGATGCATGAGGCCTTGGAAAAAACACAGGCAGGTAGACCGCTTGGTTTAGATGAAAAGGCGAGACCACCTTTGGTATAAAGTGTGGATGAGTCCTAAAGACTACCTTGTCATGATGGAACCTTGTATAAGGTGGATCAGCCACTAGTGCCTGCAACTCAGTAATGTGACGTCATGATGTGATTGCAATGAGAAAGATAACCTTCCAAGAAAGGAATTTCAATGAGGTAGTAGCTAAGGGTTCGAAAGTTGGCTTCATGAGCTGACCAAGAACCAGGTCTAAGTCCCATACCACCGGTGCAGGCCTAATGGGAGGCTTAGAAAGAAGAAGGCCTCTCATAAATCTTGCTATAAGAGGATGGGAGGAAATAGGTTGTCCATTTAGAGGCTTGAAAGAAGCTTCAATAGCACTCAAATGGACTCTTACTGAGTTAGTCTTAAGTCCTGCATCGGATAAAAGAAGGAGATACTCCAGTAAGGATTCCAGAGGTATCGCAAGGGGGTTAAGACCCTTCTGCTAGCACCATATGGTAAACCTTTTCCACTTGAAAGCATGAGAGCGTCTTGTGGAAGGCTTCCTGGAAGCATAAAAGATATCCTTTACTTGCTGAGGGAGGTTAAGATAATGGAGATCTAGGCCTTCAGCAATCAAGCCCTGAGATGCATAGACTGTGGATTGGGACATTGAGACAGGAGATCCGGAGCAGACCCTAACTCCAGAGAGGGAGCTTGAGAGAGATGTAGAAGCAGAGGGTACCACACTTGCCGTGGCCAATGTGGAGCTATGAGAATCATACGGCCTCTGTCTCTCTGAAGCTTGAACTGGGTTTTAGGAATTAGGGGAATGAGTGGAAAGGCATAAAGGAAGTCTTGACCCCAGTGAAGGAGGAAAGCATCCCTGGCTTGAGAGCCCTCAGCTGGAATCCTGAAACAGAACCGGGGAAGTTTGGCAGTCCACGGACTTGCAAAGAGGTCTATGTCCGGGGTTCCCCAAATTTGAAAAATCCTGGCTACCTGGTCTGCATGTAGAGACCATTTGTGTGGAAGCAGAACTCGACTGAGACTGTCTGCCCAAGAGTTTTGCATTCCTGGAAGGTACACTGCCAGGAGATGAATCTGATGCTCTCTGGCGACGGCCCATAGTCACAAAGCTTTGTTGCAAAGCGACAGAGAGCCTGTTCCCCCCTGCTTGTTCATCTAGAACATAGCTACTTGATTGTCCATATGAATGAGGACTGTCTTGTAGCTGAGTAGGGTGTGGAACACTCGAAGAGCAAGGAAGATTGCTCTGAGCTCCAAGAGATTGATATGTAGATGAGTCTCCTGTGGAGTCCAAGTGCCTTGGGTGGAGAGGTCTTGCAGATGAGCTCCCCAACCCATTGGTGAAGCATCTGTTGTGAGAGTTGCCTGGGGTAAAGGTTGTTGAAATGGGGACCCCCACCAACAGGTTTTGAGTGAACTGCCACCATTGGAGGGACAAAATAAGGTGATTTGTGTTTGCTATTTTGTCTGACAGGCACCCTGATGCCTGGGTCCATTGAGTGGATAAAGTCCACTGGGCTGCTCTCATATGGAGGCGAGCATAGGGAACCACATGCACAGTAGATGCCATGTGGCCTAGTAGTTGTAACATTTCTCGAGCAGTGAGATGAGGCTTTGACACTGCTTGAGAAGCTAACTGCACCATGCGAAGGCAACGGGTCTGAGGAAGGTAGGCCCTTGCTTTTCTGGTATCCAGCAAGGCTCCTATGAAATCTAGAGACTGAGTGGGAGTTAGACTGGATTTTGGGATGTTTATGACCAGACCCAAATACTGAAGGATACGCATTGTGCAAGATAGAGAAATCCTGGCCTCTGACTCTGATGGGGCTCGAATGAGTCAGTCGTCTAAGAAGGGGAAGACAAATATTCCTAGAGTGCGGAGAAATACTGCTACCACAGCCATGCATTTTGTAAACACCCTTGGTGCTGAGGCCAGGCCAAAAGGAAGCACCCTGTATTGGTAGTGCTTTCCTTGAAAAAGGAACCGAAGGAACTTTCTGTGAGTTGGATGGATGAGAACATGAGTGTACGCATCCTTGAGATCTAGAGAACAAAGCCAATCCTGACTCTGAAGGTATGGCAGCAGAGTTCCCAGAGAAATCATCTTGAATTTCTCTTTGAACAGGAATTTGTTCAATTCTCTGAGGTCTAAAATAGGTCTGTGTCCCCCTGTTTTCTTTGGGATAAGGAAATAGGGGGAGTAGAACCCGGTACCCTGTTGAGGAATGGGTACCTCTTCTATTGCCCCTTGGGCACGAAGCATAGTGACCTCTTGATCTAAGAGGTTGATGAGAGAGGTCTGAGAATTGAACTGCTTTACCATTGTGGGAGGGGGCATGCAAAGAAAGTGAAGCTTGTACCCCTCTTTTATAATGTATAGAGTCCAATGTTCTGCTGTTATTTGCCCCCATCTGGGACCAAAGTGACACAACCTTCCTGGAACGGTGGAAGGCTCTGGACCACTGTTCCCTCTAAGCTGTGCGCGTGTGCGCGCGCACACACCTCACCGAGCGAGCGCACAAACTTTACAACAGAGCGCACAAAAATTACGGTTCTGATTCTGATAGAAAACAACACAGACGTCTTAAAATTTAAAAGTTCTTATGTATTATGGTTTTCACAAGTTCTACAATGTTTTCTAGTGCAATCAATGTGGTGTACATTCTGTATTCTGATGTGTAGTTAAATTTTAAAGTATATAACTCCGAGTGTCGTTATGTGGCGCACAAAAATTTAACCTTCCTTCAAAAGCTGCACAGCTGATATTTTATGCGCACACAGCCTACAGAAAATTAGAGGGAACATTGCTCTGGACCATTGAGAGCCAGGAAGGCTAAGTTCTCTAGATGGAAGACAAAGGCCTTGTGGAGGCTGAGACTGCTGAGACTGTTGAGGCATAGCAGTCTTTGCCTTCCTTTGTTTAGGTGGTTGCTGACTCTTTCGGGCAGGTTGACCTGCAGAACGTCCCTGATGTGAATAAAAGGGATAAAACCTCTTCTTATTGGAGAAGAATGGTTTCTTGAAAGATCTTTCTTGCAGGATCAGTTGTGTCTTTGGATAATCTATCCAAAGTGGAGTTGTCAGCATCTAATTCATTGGCTTTCTCTTGCCAATTCTTGCCGAATATATTCTCACCCGTACAAGGGATATTGCCCAGTTTGTCCTGCACCCAGAGCTCCAAATCGGATGCCTGGAGCCTGGCAATTCTACGTGCACCTATGGCAATTGCAGAGGTTCTGCTTATGCACTCAAAACAGTCAAAAGCTGCACGATTGACAAACTTAGAAACATCCTGGGCATGTTTGACCAGTGTGAGAAAATCCTGCCTCTTATTAGGAAGAAGAGGACTCAAAACCTCTAAACCTCCTGTGACTTCCTCAAGGAACATTCCCATATATAAAATATAGAAACTGATCCTGGCAGAAAACATGGAAGCATGGAAAGTACGACGTCGAAAGGCATCCAAAGTTCTACACTCACGTCCTGGAGGATTAAAGAGGCATGCCTCTTTGCACTCCTGATCCTTCTCATAGCTGATTCCACTACAATAGAGTGCTGAGGAAGCTGAGTCTTCTGAAAACCAGGACAAGGAGGGTCTCGATACATAGTATCCAGTCTACGAGAGTGATGAGAGGTGGTAAGAGGTGTTTCCCACATTCTTAGCATGAGATCATGTAAGATCTCATGGATAGGCAAAGTAGCTGCCTCCTTAGGAGCCTTGGGATATTGTAAAATCTCCAACTCCTTTGCCCTGGGCTCTGTTTCGGGAGCCACAGTAATGGAAAGACCTCAAGCCACCTCCCTGATAAAATCCTGAAAGGATATATCTTCTGGAGGAGACACCTACGTTTAGGAGAGGAAGGCTCGTCCGGGAGAAGTATTCCGGTACCGACAGAGCTGTCATAATCCTCAGACTCTTCCGAAGATTCTAAGTACCTTCTGTCCGGATGCTGTTCAAGTGCCAGATACCCTTACCGACCGAGGTCGGTACCAGGGGGAATCGGTACCGGTGTATCGGTACCGGAAGGCATCGCATGACTGGGTGCCGGTAGAGCAGACACCGATGCCGATGGTACCGGTACCGACACCGGTGCCGTAGTCGGTACCGGATAAACTGTCTGACGCGGTTCCGAGGGTGTCGATGCCGCAAGGAGAGCCGCCAGACTGCGTTCAATAGCCAGGAACCTCTGGTCTATCGACGCTGCCGATGCCTGGGCATCGGTACTGGAGAAAGCAGCCGGTACCCCAGAGCATGGCACCAGTAGTTCTGCCGAGGTTGAGGCCTCGAGAACATCCTGGAGCCCCGGACAATGCTTTGGAAGCCGAAGCCTCCCACCGGGGCAATTTTGGCGGTACATAGCTCTCAAGGGCAACGCCAGAGGTATCTCAATGCTTAGAAGGAGATCTACCCTTTGAGGACCAGCCAGACTTAAGTTTAGTTACCCGAGATCCATGGGAGGAAGACGAAGCCCTAGACGACGTCGATGCCACGGAGGCTGCATCGGAGGGAAAAAGGGTGCTGAGCTTAGTAGCCCCCTCTTGGATATCATGGCACAAGCCGTACACTCTGAGATGGAGTGGTCAGGACCTAAACATTTAAGACACCACTCATGGGTGTCAGTGACAGAGATGAACAGATCGTTGGTCTTGCAGAATTCTATCAGTCTTTCTCCAGCTTCATTTCTGTTGCCTAGTCCATATTTTCCAGCTACTTTGCCTTCTTCTTTGTTGCCAACTTTTGCGTTCCAGTCACCCATGACTATCAGGATATCCTGTTTGCATGTTCTGTCAATTTCAGCTTGTACTTGTTCATAGAACTCTTCAATTTCATTCTCTTCTGCAGCTGTTGTTGGGGCATATACTTGAATTATAGTTGTGTTGATAGGCATTCCTCGTAGACGAATAGAGATTAAGTGTTCGCTGACTGCATTGTATTTCATTACAGTTCTTGCAAGTTTCTTCTTTATTATTAATGCAACACTATTTCTTCTTTGTCTTTCATTTCCAGCATAGTAGACCATGTGATCATCTGATGCAAAGTGCCCGATGCCAGTTCATTTCAGTTCACTGACACCCAACAGATCAAGTTGTAGACGTTCCATTTCATTCTTGACCACCTCCAACTTCCCTTGGTTCATGCTTCATATGTTCCATGTTCCAATGCTTAAGACATCTTTACAGCTTCTGACTCTCATTTCATGCGCAGCTACATCAGCAGTCAGACGTCCCAAGGGCTTTGATCCAACAACATCATAAATGCTGGTTTTACTCTGAAAAGTCTTCTGCTCTTCCCCAGTAGCTAGCTGAGTGCCTTCCGACCTGGGGGTCTCATCTTCCAGCACTATAGCACAATTTGTTTTGTTGTAACTATCCATTGGGTTTTCATGGCAAGATACAGAAGTAGATTGCCGGGCCTTTCTTCCAAGCAGTTTAAGTTTGGTGTTGTTGCCGTTGTCACAGAAATGTGATCCTCCGCCATCAACACTATCCCATTCTGCTGCTGCCCAGATGGGTGGTTTTTCTTGGTCTGGCACCTCAGCTGAGACCTGTCCATCTTGGGAGACCCTGCCAGTAGTTAAACTACCGATAGTTTAGCTCTCAGCATCACTGATGCACACAAAGCCTCACAGCACGAGAAGCTGCAAACCAAGCTCAAGGTTCCATGTTGAACGATGCTGAGAAGATCAAGAAAAGGTGGAAGGAATATACAGAGTTTTTATATGATAAAGATCAAGTGGACCAACAGCCGTTTCAACCTGTACCTTATGATCAGGAACCATTGGTGATGAAAGAAGAAGTTAAAGCAGCATTGAAAGCCTTATCAAATTACAAAGCACCAGGCATTGATAGCATTCCCATAGAAGTATTACAGCAATCTGATGCAGCTGTTACCATACTTACAAGGCTCTGCCAAGAAATATGGAAGACAACATCATGGCCAACTGACTGGAAAAGATCTGTGTTTATACCAATACTAAAGAAAGGTGATCCAACTGACTGTGGAAATTATCGCACAATCGCTCTGCTCTGATCCCACATGCCAGCAAGATTCTACTGAAGATTATTCAAAAGAGACTACAACCATACCTGGAACAAGAACTACCTGAAGTGCAAGCAGGGTTCAGGAAAGGGTGAGGAACGAGAAACATCATTGCGGATGTGAGATGGATCCTTGAAAAGACTAAAGAATACCAAAAGGATATCTATTTGTGCTTTATCGACTATAGCAAGGCTTTTGACTGTGTAAACCATGAGAAACTCTGGGCCACATTAAGAAGCATGGGTATAGCAGAACACCTGATCGTACTCTTGCACAATCTGTACATTGATCAAGAAGCAACAGTTTGAACGGATCAAGGAGAAACAGAATGATTTAAAATAAGCAAAGGTGTAAGACAAGGATGCATACTTTCCCCCTACCTGTTTAATTTATATGCAGAACAAATAATCAGGGAAGCAGGATTGTATGAAGACAGAGGAGTGAAGATTGGTGGAAGACTCATCAACAACCTTTGCTATGCTGATGATACCACATTACTGGCTGAAAGTGAAGATGATCTGAAACATTTGCTTCTCACAATCAAAGAACAGTCTCAAAATGGGCCAGCACCTTAATGTAAAGAAGACAAAGATCATGACAACTGGCATAATCAACAGGTTCATCATTGAAGGAGAAGAAACTGAAATCGTGAACAACTTTAACCTACTTGGACCAACTATCAATAAAGAAGCAACAAGCAGTCAAGAAATCAGACGACGATTGCTCTTGGCAGAATGGCTATGAAAGACCTAGATAAGATTCTCAAGAGTAGAGATGTCTCTCTCCATACAAAGGTTCGACTTGTTCAAGCCATGGTATTTTCAATAACATCATATGGATGTGAAAGCTGGACAGTAAAAAAGATAGACAGGAAGAAAATTGATGCCTTTGAATTATGGTACTGGCGGCGAATACTGTGCATACCATGGACTGCCCGAAGAACAAACCTAAGCTTTCTTTAGAAGCTCAGATGACAAGACTTTGACTTTCATACTTTGGACACATCATGTGAAGAGATAGATCATTAGAGAAAGACATCATGCTTGGCAAGATAGAAGGTAAACGCAAAAGAGGAAGGCCAGCAATGAGATGGATCGATACAACAACAGCAGCTACGGGTACCAGTCTGTCAACAATGAGCCGCCTGACTCAAGACCAAACACAATTTAGGATAGCTATCCAGAGGGTCACCATGAGTCGACTCAGACTCGACAGCACTTAACAACATGCATTGTGCAAGATAGAGAAATTCTAGCCTCTGACTCTGATGGAGCTCGAATGAGCCAGTCGTCTAAGTAGGGGAAGACAAATATTCCTAGAGTGCGGAGAAATGCTGCTACCACAGCCATGCACTTCGTTAACACTCTTGGTGCTGAGATCAGGCCGAAAGGAAGCACGCTGTATTGGTAGTGCTTTCCTTGAAAAAGGAATCAAAGGAACTTTCTGTGAGTTGGATGGATGAGAACATGAGTGTACGCATCCTTGACATCTAGAGAACAAAGCCAATCCTGACTCTGAAGGTATGGTAGCAGAGTTCCCAGAGATACCTTTTTGAATTTCTCTTTGAACAGGATTTTGTTCAATTCTCTGATGTCTAAAATAGGTCTGTGTCCCCCTGTTTTCTTTGGGATAAGGAAATAGGGGGAGTAAAACCCTGTACCCTGTTGATGAATGGGTACTTCCTCTATTGCCCCTTGGGCAAGAAGCATAGTGACCTCTTGACCTAACAGGTTGATGAGAGAGGTCTGAGAATTGAACTGTCTTACAATTGTGGGAGAGGGCATGCACAAAACGTGAAGCTTGTACCCCTCTTTTATAATGGAGTGTGTCCAATGTTCTGCTGTTATCTGCCCCCATCTGGGGGCTAAGTGACACAACCTTCCTGGAATGGTGGAAGGCTCTGGTCCATTGAGGGCCAGGAAGGCTAAGTTCTCTAGATGAAAGTCAAAGGCCTTGTGGAGGCTGAGACTGCAGAGATGGTTGAGGCTTAGCAGTCTTTGCTTTCCTTTGTTTAGGTGGTTGCTGACTCTTTTGGGCAGTTTGACCTGCAGAACGTCCCTGCTGGGAATAAGAGGGATAAAACCTCTTCTTCTTGGAGAAGAATGTTTTCTTGAAAGATTTCTTTCTTGCAGGATCAGCTGTGGCTTTGGATAACCTATCCAAAGTGGTGTTGTCAGCATCCAACTCATTGGCTTTCTCTTGCCAATTTTTGCCAAATAGATTCTCACCTGTACAAGGGATATTGCCCAGTTTGTCCTGCACCCAGAGCTCCAAATCGGATGCCTGGAGCCAGGCAATTCTACGTGCACCTATGGCAATGGCAGAGGTTCTGCTTATATACCACAAAAAAACCCCTGAAACCAAATTAATAACCAAATAAAGGTCCCAAGAACAAACCCCCTGAAAAGTGTTACATAAAAAAAATAACTTTTTTTGTCGGGATATGATAACAAAGTACAAGGAACCCAGTCCGAGTACCGCTGTAACAAGTCCCCTTTTAATTAGATATGGATAAAAAAATTTTTGAATCCAAACTTAGCTTTTTAGAGAGTGCTATCCCTTGCACTAACGATTTCTGCCAGCAAACTTCATTGCGACGTGGCTCCACGTTTCGGGTGTCTGTTCCTAATGTAAGATACTTTTAACACCCTGCTTCAGGCCCATCCAAACTGGCAGCGTTCAAAGCTTGAATCAGATTCAAGCTTTGAACGCTGCCAGTTTGGATGGGCCTGAAGCAATGAAGTTTGCTGGCCGAAATCGCTAGTGCAAGGGATAGCACTCTCTAAAAAGCTAAGTTTGGATTCAAAAATTTTTTTATCCATATCTAATTAAAAGGGGACTTGTTACAGCGGTACTCGGACTGGGTTCCTTGTACTTTGTTATCATATCCCGACAAAAAAAGTTATTTTTTTTATGTAACACTTTTCAGGGGGTTTGTTCTTGGGACCTTTATTTATTTGGTTATTAAGAGGTTCTGCTTATGCACTCAAAACAGTCAAAAGCTGCACGATTGACAAACTTAGAAACATCCTGGGCATGTTTAACCAGTGTGAGAAAATCCTGCCTCTTGTCATCAGGAAGGAGAGGGCTTAAAATCTCCAAGTCTCCTGTGACTTCTTTAAGGAACATTCCCATATATAAAATATAGGAACTGATCCTGGCAGAAAGCATGGAAGCCTGGAAAGGACGACGTCCAAAGGCATCCAAGGTTCTACACTCACGTCCTGGAGGATTAGAGGCATGCCTCTTTGCACTCCTCATCCTTCTCATAGCTGATTCCACTACAATAGAGTGGTAAGGAAGCTGAGTTTTCTGGAAACCAGGACAAGGAGGGACTCGATACATGGTATCCAGTCTGTGAGAGTGAGGAGAGGTGGTAGGAGGTGTCTCCCACATTCTCAACATGAGATTATGTAAGATCTCATGGATAGGCAGAGTAGCTGCCTCCTTAGGAGCTTTGGGATATTACAAAATCTCCAACTCCTTAGCTCTGGGCTCTGTTTCAGGAGCCACAGTAATGGACAGACCTCGAGCCACCTCCCTGATAAAATCCTAAAAGGAGATATCTTCTAAGGGAAGGAATCCTACGCTTAGGGGAGGAAGGCTCCTCCGGGAGAAGTATCCCGGTACCGGCAGAGCTGTCAGAATCCTCAGAGTCCTCAGAGGTTTCGAAGTACCTCCTGTCCGGATGCTCTTGAAGAGCCCAATACCCGTACTGACTTAAGTCGGTACCGGGGGGGCATCGGTACCGGAAGGCATCGCATGACTGGGTGCTGGCAAAGCAGACACCGATGTCAATGCCGATGCTATCGGGACCGGTACCGGATAAACTGTCTGACGCGGTTCCGAGGGTGTCGATGCCGCAAGGAGAGCCGCCAGACTGCGTTCAATAGCCAGGAACCTCTGGTCTATCGACGCTGCCGATGCCTGGGTATCGGTACCGGAAACAGCCGGTACCCCAGAGCATGGCACCAGTAGTTCTGCCGAGGTCGAGGCCTCGAGAACATCCTGGAGCCCCGATAATGCTTTGGCAGTCGAAGCCTCACGTCGGGTCAATTTTGCCAGTACAGAACCCTCAAGGGCAACACCAGAGGCATCTCGATGCTTGGAAGGAGAACTACCCTTTGAGGACAAGCTGGACTTATGTTTGGTTACCTGAGATCCATGGGAGGAAGACAAAACCCTGGAAGACGTCGATGCCACAGAAGCTGCATCAGAGGGCAAAAGGGTGCTGAGCTTAGCAGCTCGGTTTTTTCGACCCCTCTTGGACATCATGGCACAAGCCATACACTCGGAGATGGAGTGGTCAGGACCTAAGCATTTGAGACACCACTCATGGGTGTTGGTGATGGAGATGGTACTGCCACACTTGGTGCACTTTTTGAAACCCGAAGCGGGTTTTCCATACAGGAGGAAATTTTGGGCCTAAGGCAGTACCGGTATAGCGTCGAGGAAGGCAGACGTGACCACAAAAAAGAAGGGAATAAGGAAAAACGTTTGTGCGGTGACAGGAACAACGACCTGCTGGCTCTGCGGAAAACGAAGAACTGGAGAGAGGCAGTTGGGAAAGGTGGGAAGGCAGCACGCAGGCGCTGTGGGATGCTCCCAAAAGCTTTCTAATTGGACGCTGGGGAGCGTTCCCGCACAGGCTCCGTCGGTACCAACGATACCCATATGTGAAGACTACATTCCTGCTTGTTCCTGGAGATATACCATTATATCAGCTCTCGCAGATGATATGAGCCCAAACTTTAAACGCTAATACTAAAAGTTTTAACACACATCTGCTTTATCAGAAGCCAATGCAACTGGTGCAGAACTCCCGCCACCAGGTCTCACTTCCACAAACCCCAGAAGACACATGCAGCTGAGTTCTGCACCACCTGCAATTTCCTCAGTAGATACCCGAGCCTCCTGATCTAAATAGGGCCTGAGCTGCCAAGCTAATCGCAAATTACCAAAAGCAATTTGCACTACCTGCAATACCTGCTGTCAAAGACAAAGCTCCCCATCCAGAACACCACCCAAATCCCAAATCTCACTCTTCCAGGGCAAATGAACAGCCCCTATGGAAAGACCAAAGTACAAACTATCTGCCTTTAAATCCCCACAAAATAATACTTCTGACTTATTAACATTTAAAATAAGACTATGAGACTAACCAAGTCCCAATATCTTCCAAACAGCGGATTCGCGCGTTGAAACCCTATACCATCATCATCATCGATCTCAATCTAAAGCTGTATGTCATCAGCTATAAAACCACCACAAATCCATGACTCCTACAAATTGCACCCAAACGACTCATATGAATATTAAACACTGGGGACAAGGTGGGGACCTGCAGGACCCCACACACCCTCTGCTGAACCAAGGAGTAATGCATCCCCCAGAGAACACAAAACCACCGAGCAGTCATAAAAGAGACCAACCACTGAAGATCCAAACCTCCAGTCCACAAGGCCCTGCACCACATAGCCATAATATCTGAGTCAACTAAATCAAATGCGGCCCACAAATCCAATGTCACCACAAGCAAAGTTCTCCCCATGTCTCTGGCTTTACCCAAGGAGTCCATAACAGCCACCAGCAGAGACTCTGTACTGGACCCATTCCTAAATCCAGCCTGTCCCCAATCCAAACCTCCCTCTTGATCCAAAAAAGCTGACAATTGCAAAAGGACCACTTTCCCCACCACCTTAGCCAGCCCCATCAAAGATGAAACAGGGTGCAGATTAGAAGAATGCAAATCTGAACCCTTTTTCGGGATGGGGTGACCATGGCCTCCTTCAATTCAGATATTTAATGCTTCCCTTACCCAGGGCTATTTTCTGAGTCCACCAACCATGCTAAAACTAACTCCAGGGTCCATCACAAGAGCTGTCCTGAAATCAAATCTCGATGTATCCAGGTAAGATGCAACCCTTGGAGCAGTTCCTTCATATCGGCCACAGTTATCACAGTAAAGGACAACCACTTCACTTCCACCATCTTACCCTCATCCACCCCCTGAACCCCCACAACCTTCAGCCACAAACCCTCCACATTCCCTGAGACATAGTTCGCCACTTGATCAACATCCACCTACACCCTCTCAGGGTCCCATACCTTGTCCCAAAAGACAGTGAGCAACCTGAAAAACAGCTTGAGGCTTATCTCCAGCAGCTAAGAATTGGGCAGAACACACCTGCCGCTTAGCTTCCTGGAGGCGCCAGCAATAAGCATTAGCAGCTGCACAACATCGGCGTTGATCCTCCACCAACCCAGTTTTCCACCATTGTCATTCTAATTTCCACAAGTCACTTTTAAACTTCGACTGCCAAAAACAAAGCATGGTTACAAATCCGATCCTCCCTCACTCAATCTTGACCCATGGGTGCCAAATCTTCCACCACCACCCCCATGGCCCGGTACCTATACACCTACAGGATTCTACCACCCTCCAGTCCGCTGACTGAGTGCCATTGACCATAACCTACCCTCATCTATTGTCCCCTGCCGCCCACACAACATTCGATTCAAACCTAAACTCTTCCCTCTATCCCATGCAAACCCCAAAGGAAACATAGAAACATAGAAAAAGGACAACAGAAAAAGACCACATGGCCTATCTAGTCTGTCCTTCCATAACTACAACAGTCCCCTTTTTTCCTTTAGCGATCCTCTGTGCTGGTCCCATGCTTTTTTGAATTCAGATACTGTCCTCATCTCCACCACCTCCACTGGGAGACTATTCCACGGATCCACCACTCTTTCTGTAAAGAAATATTTCCGCATATCACTCCTGAATCTATCCCCTTTCACCCTCATCCCATGTCCCCTCATAGCAGAATTTGCTTTCAATCAAGAGAGGCTCTCCCCCTGTGCATTTATGCCATGAAGGTATTTAAATGTCTCAATCATATCACCTCTATCCCGCCTTTCCTCTAAGGCAGGGGTGGGCAATTCCGGTCCTGGAGGGCCTCAGACCAGTCAGGTTTTCATGATGTCCCTAATGAATATTCATGGACCTATTTCCATACAATGGAAGGCAGTGGATGCAAACAGATCTCATGAATATTCATTAGGTACATCATGAAAACCTGACTGGTCTGCGGCCCTCCAGGACCAGAATTGCCCACCTTTGCTCTAAGGTGATCCGACCAAGGAACTGGGATTCCTGATCGAACTTTCAAGTCCCAATACTCCACAAACTTCTCAGACCCAAATAACCAATCTAGAGTACTCCACCCCCCCCCCCTTACTGTGAGTTGGTCCCCGTACCATTTTCCACAGAACCAATTTAATCAAATAAGGACAATAAAAACTGCACAGCACTAGCAGGATTTACCATATTAAACTCCCCTAAAATGAACAAATCTGGATAATCCAAACAGACCAACACCACCTTAACCCCAAATACACCCCAGTGGTCCTGAGAGAGATCTGTCAGGCAAACACCAACAAAAAGCCCAACTTCACGTATCCCATCAATTCCACCAGTAAAGTTTCACTCGGCGGTGGAGCCCCCCCCCCCCACACACACACACACTGACCTACTGCCCATTTCCTACCCATGCTACCTGAAGACAAGCATATGCCTTAGGGTACAGCAAACCAGTTGCTATCTCTCACCCAGAAGAGAACCAGGTCTGTTATAAAAAGAAAAACCAGGCCCTCATCACTAATATTAGCTAACAAATGCCACTTCTGGCAGACTGAACAAGAATTAATCAAAGTGCAATTCATCTGCTGCCCCCCTGCCCCTCTGAATCACCTCTGCTTGAGGTAAGGCTTGCCTGCCTTCTGTTTTCACACTCTGTTATTTGATTATTTCCTCTGCAAGTAAGTTTCCCTATTTGATAATCTCAGCGTCTTAAGACTTACTTATCTGTATCTTATTTATTCTACTTTATTTCATTTATTTAACCTTTATTCCCTTACTACCTATTATCCCTCTACTTCTTCTAACTTTACTTGCCTTCTCTGACATTTCTTATGGCTCCACATCACTCTTTGCTCCTTTTTCTGATCCTCCCTGACCTTCCCTCACTCCAACCTAATATCCCCAATCTCTCACCCTCCTTATTTCCTCCTCCATCTTATCCTCTACCCTTTCCTCAGCTCTTGAGCTTCACCTTCTTCCTCTTGCTCATCCCTCTCCTTCCACTCTAAAACAACCTCATCCCTGTTTCCAACGTGCTGTCTCCTCTCCCTCGCACTCTTCTCCTCCCTTCTGTCCTCTGGTGACATTAAACCCAATCCTGGTCCCCCTTCTCTTCTCTCACTCCAATATTAGTTCCTCTCTCCACAACCCTAATCTCATCCACATCCCTTTCCTTCCCCCTCCCTTCCCTTCTCATGCTCATTTCATTTCTAATAAATTTCCCTTTACCCATGATCTCTTTCTCTCTTGCACTTTCAATCTCCTCTGCTATGGCAGCTATCAACTCTCCGACTCGCTTCGTCCCAGTGGCTGCAGCAGTGGTGGTGTTGGTTTTCTATTTTCTCCCTCCTGTCAATTTCAACTCCTCCTTTTCCCTCAATCTCATTCCTTTCCCTCCTTTGAAGCCCATTCCATCCATCTTTTTAATCCTCCACCGCTCCAGATCTATCATCTACAGACCCTCCCCCCCTTTCAAGTCCTCTTCTACTCTTCCTCACTGATTTTGACACTTGGCTCTCCTTATTCCTGGATTCTTCTTCCCTTTCCCTTATTCTTGGTAAGTTTAATTTTCATATTGATAATGCCTCTACCACTATGTGTCCAAGCTCCCTTCTCTTACCATCTCTTTCAACCTCCAGCTTTGCTCTTCTGCTTGCACTCATCAGCTTGGTCACACAGCCTTGACCTCATTTTCTACTCTAATTGTTTACCTTCTAATTTCCATACCTCTGCTCTTTCCTTATCTTACCATCATGTATATAGTTACCCCTGTTATCCAAGTTTGATCACCTGTTCGATGTAAAACCAAACAGCATGTTGTTATGGTCGTTGTGTTATAATGTAAACCGCGCTGATGCCAAATAGCGCGGTATATAAGAGATTGTAATAAATAAATAAATAAATAATAAATAAATCACCTGTTAGTTTCTCTCTTCATTACTGTCCCCCTCAATCTCCTACTATCTGTTTAAGAATCTTCATGCTATTGATTCACTGACTCTATCCACTACTGTCCCTCTCTTCTGTCTTCCACTTTGTCTTCCAAGTCTGTTGATGAAGCCATAGCGTCCTATAATACTGCTCTCTCCTCTTCTCTGGATAGCCTTGCTCTGCCCATTCTATGTCCTGTATGGGGCACCTCACCTCAGCCCTTGCTGTCTTCAACTACCCGCTACCTACGTTCCTGTGCCCACTTCAGCTGCGCGTACTTGGTTCAAATCCCGCTCACTCTGACTTTCTTCATTTCAGATTCATGCTTTCTTCTTTCCAGTCCGCCATTGTACTCGTTAAGCAACATATTTTCTCCATCTGACTAACCATCTTGCCTCTTAACCCTCGCTGTCTCTTTTCTACTCAGTTCTTTTCATAAGGAACCTCCACCTCCAATCCCTCCTCCTCTCTGCCCAAACCCTGGCAGACTATTTCCATGACAAAGTACATAAGACTATGCTTCAGTTCCCCACTAAATTTTCACCTCCTCTTCCCCCTCTCCATTACCAACTTTTCCCCTCAACATCTACCACCCTTTCATCCTTTTCTAAAATCTGTTGAGGAAACCTCTCTTCTTTCCACCTCTAAACTCACTACCTCTTCTTCTGATCCTATCCCCACCCATCTCCTCAACTCCATCTCCTCCTCCATCATCCCTTTCATCTCACATATTCTCAACCTTCGGCTTTCAACTGCAACCTTCCCTGCAGCCTTCATGCATGCTGTAATCACTCCTCTCCTCAAAAAACCCTCACTTCACCCTACTTGTTCTTCCCGTCTCCCTTCTCCCATTCATTTCCAAAATTCTTGAACATGCAGTTCTCTGCCACTGTCTCAAATTTCTCTCCTGAAAGAAAAGGCAAAGCCTGCCTTTAACTGGAGGAAGTGGGAATGAACCCCAAACCTTCACTGCGCAGCCCAGAAGGGTCCTCCTCTGAAAGGGGTCGAGTCCATAGCCCACACACTCCACAAAAGGACTGAGAATGAACTTAAAGTCCAGATGCAGAGGGGAAGAAAAATATTCCAGGTTAGTAATGCCAAGAGTCCTGAGACCCCCAAGAATCTGGCCAGCATGCCCTCAGTGAACAAGCGGAGGCTAACTAGAAAGAGGCACCAGCCTGCTTCACAGGTTCCCTGGACATGTTCACTGGAAGGTGATTAAGATTTTGTCTTGTCCAGGAGCCCTTAACCAGTTTCTTCAAATTGGCTCCAAACAGAAGCTTCCCCTTAAAAGCCAACTGGGTCAACCAGGCTTTGGAAGATGGGTCTGTTGCCCAGTGCCTGAGCCAAATCCAATGCCATGACACTGTCATCAGGGCACCATCCCTGGCTGCCGAGCATACCAGGTCATATATGGCATCAGAAAGGAAGGCCGTAGCAGACACCAAAAGAGGGTAGTATCATTCGGTGGAAGAGACTGAATCCACTGGAGCAGAGTTTGAGGTATCAGGCTGGTACATATCACCAGCTGCAGGGTAGTAGACGCCAGGGTGAACTGGCTTCAAAGCAACGAATCCACCTTGCGGCCCAGAAAATCCTTTACGGCTGATCCACCTTCTGCAGGAATAATGGTCCATCTGGTAACCATCGTGACCTGTGCATCAACCTTGGGAAAAGTCAAACTACTCGAAGCACTTCTCCAGGAGGGCGTAAATCTTTGTACACACTCAGAAGCCCCTTAAGCAGGGCTTCAGGAGAATCACACTCTGAATGGAGAAAAGTCTTGATCACATCCAGGAATGGGAAGACAGTAGTGGATTTCTACACCCCTAGCAACGGAAGAGGACACAGATAAGAATGACTTGCTGGATGAATGGAGTTTACAAAGAAGGGTGTAGGGTTAAAGAAGGGAAGAGGGGTAATGAGGAACTGTAGAGACACCTTTATTGATGAGAAATAAAAGCTTGAAGTAGACGAGAAGCTAAAATAACTTGAGCTTATATGGTCATAAGTCATGCAGCTGTATTTGGAATAAATGACAGTGGAGAAACGTGAAGCTGTTTCCCTGCAACAAGGGTTCTTTAACAAGATAATGCATCCACGCACTCTGGTGATATCCTCCAACAAAGCCAGTGAGCGTGAGCCCTCCTCCAGCTAAAAGAGTTTAAAAAACTTTATGCCTGCATGATCTGACTCCTGTTGTTCCCATGGTAACCAACTGCTGATCAATCCATTCATAGCAGAGATGCGGACTGAAAGAATTTGTTTCTTGCTTCCTGCCTTTTTTTTTTTTGTTTGTTTACACTTTTCTTGAGAGGAAGGCAGGAGAGTTAGTGTGGATGCATTATTCTGCTGTCTACAGAGATCTCCCACTACAGGTAAGCTCTGATGAGCAGGGATCGTTTCATACTTGTACATGTATAGTGCTGCATATGCCTTGTAGAATTATACAAATAAGTGGTAGTAATAGTAGGTAAACAACTTTGCTTTCTCTATAGACATGCAGTGCTAATGCATCCACACTATAGTGAAACCAGAGCTTTGGACCGTGATGGTAATTTCAGTGTATGATGGTCAGTGGTTCTGCAGGTGGTGGAGTGTACAGCTGAGGTAAAATTTAAGTAGCAGATTCTTGAGGCGTGCTTGGCCAAAAGCAGCATCCTGATGGAAAGCTTGGTCCAGACAATAATGTTTAACAAATGTATGGATGAACTTCCAAGTTGCAGCTTTACAAATCTCCTGCAAGGGAATAGCCATTAAGTTTGCTGCTGTGGCAGTGTTTGCTTTGAGCTGATGCGGCCCCAATGTCTCTGAGGACTGCATAGTCACTTGAAAGTAGCAGACAATGCACTCAAACTCAGATTTATATCTTTTTGGAGGTTGGTCTGCCTGGATTAATTGGGCTGTAAGTAAAAAAAAAAAATAAAGTTTTCCCAAGTTCTTTGGTTGCTTACAGGTAGCATGGTAGTGTATGCCTGCAGTCTAATCTATGTAGCATACATTCTGAATCTTCTGGGGTTTTTTTTAATTTGGGAAAGTGTTGGCAAGACAATAGAATGATTCATGTGGAAATCACTCACAATTTCTCACAGTGAGAAATTTTAAGGTGTGTTCAGAGAAAGCACAGTTACTTACCTGTAACAGGTGATCTCTGGGAACAGCAGGAATAAGTCTTCACATATGGGTACGTCGGTACCGACGGAGCCTGCGCGGGAACGCTCCCCAGCGTCCAATCAGAAAGCTTTTGGGAGCATCCCTCAGCGCCTGCGTGCTGCCTTCCCGCCTTTCCAACTGTCTCTCCTCAGTTAAGTTTTATAGCTGAGACAAAGAGAGAGAGAAAGGAAAGATAGATAGAGAGATACAACTCCTAGGGGAGGTAGGTGGGTTGTGAAGACTTATTCCTGCTGTTCCCAGAGATCACCTGTTACAGGTAAGTAACTGTGCTATCTCCAGGAACAAGCAGGAATGAGTTTTCACATATGAGGACTCCCAAGCTAAGATGCCTGGAGCCCTGCATGGTGGGGATTGGAACATGCTACACCTCATATGGCCAGGCATCCTGAGGATGGAGGATAGGAGTTGAAAAAGAGGAGCTGTAGGAAACAGCTAACCTAACAAAGGACTACAGGCAAGGAGTCCTTGTATGTATGATAATCATCATGAAATATATTGAAATGAACAATCACAATATGGACCTCACCTACTGGATTGCAGGAAGTAGAGAGGCTGATGGAGTCTACTGGGAATCCAGTAGAGGAATCTTCAAGGTGACCTCACTGAAGTGAAAGTGAAGGTCAAAATCTGGAAGTGACAGGTGACCCCAGGATTTAACTGGGGTAGTACAAAAACGGTAGGTCTTTAGTGGGAAGCTTTATGGAAAAAGCTGAAAACTCTTTTGGCTACAGAGTTACTCACAGTTAGGAGCAAAAGAGAAAGACTGACCGATTTGGACAAACTGGCCTAGTCCTTGAGGGAAGAAGGGGTATGAAAAAAAACCCCGTATTCCCAAGAAAGGACAGATGTCTGAGGAGTTGAAACCTCAGATCTAGCACAGTTACTTACCTGTAACAGGTGATCTCTGGGAACAGCAGGAATTAGTCCTCACATATGGGTACGTCGGAACCGACGGAGCCTGCGCGGGAAAGCTCCCCAGCTTCCCAGAAAGGAAGCTTTTGGGGCCTCCCACTGCACATGCGCACTGCCTTCCTGACCAGTTCTCCTCAGTTCGAGTTTATAGCTGAGACAATAGAGAGAGGAAAGGAAGATAGATAGAAGATACAACTCCTAGGGGAGGTGGGTGGGTTGTGAGAACTAATTCCTGCTGTTCCCAGAGATCACCTGTTACAGGTAAGTAACTGTGCTATCTCCAGGAACAAGCAGGAATAAGTCCTCACATATGGGGACTCCCTAGCTAAGATGCCTGGGAGATCCCCCTCCAAGGGTTCGCCATCTTCGTATGGATCTCAGGCATCCATCCTGGGAAGGTGGGCAGGAGTTGTTCAAGTATGGAACAGGTGTTTGAGGACAGCCTGACCAAACAAGGTATCCCGGCGGGAGTCCTTGTCCAAGCAGTAATGGGCTGTGAAGGTATGAACCGAGGCCCATGTGGCGGCTCGACAGATCTGATCAATGGATACAGAGTGAAGATGAGCCATAGAAGTGGCCATGGCTCTCACATTGTGAGCTGTGACATGGCCTTCCAGAGAAATGTTTTACTCTGGTAAGCAAAGGAAATACACTGAGCAATCCAATTGGAAAGTGTACGTTTGGAGACTGGAAGTCCCAAATGAGAAGGATCAAAAGCCACAAAAAGTTGGGAAGACTTTCGATGTGGCTGAGTCCTGTTGAGGTAAAAGGCGAGAGCTCTTTTACAATCTAGAGTATGAAGGTTCCTCTCTGCACTGGATGCATGAGGAGCTGGAAAAAAGACAGGTAGATATACCTCTTGATTAAGATGAAAAGGCGAGACCACTTTGGGCATAAAGTGGGGATTCGTCCTGAGGACCACCTTATCATGATGAAACCTGGTATAAGGTGGATGAGCCACCAAGGCTTCTAGTCCACTGATGCGGCGAGCCGAAGTGACTGCAATAAGGAAAATGACCTTCCAGGAAAGAAATTTCAAGGAGGTAGAAACCAACGGTTCAAAAGGTGGCTTCATAAGCTGACCTAGAACTAGGTTCAAATCCCATGCTACCGGAGGAGGCCGGATGGGAGGTTTAGTTAGTGTCAGGCCTCTCATGAACCTTGAAATAAGAGGATGAGAGGAGACAGGTTGTCCATTTATAGGTTGTAAAGATGCTGCAATAGCACTCAAATGGACTCTTACTGAATTCGTCTTAAGGTCTGCATTGGAAAGATGCAGGAGATAGTCTAATAGAGAATTCAAAGGAAGTGCTAGAGGGTCAAGACCCTGTTGAGCACACCAAATGGAAAAGCGTTTCCATTTGAAAGCATAGGAACGCCTCGTGGAGGGTTTCCTAGAAGCATGAAGGATATCTTTCACTGGCTGAGAAAGATTGAAGTCATGAAGGCTTAGGCCTTCAGTAACCAAGCTCTGAGGTGTAGGGACTTGGGGTTAGGTGCCACAAAGTCCCCTCTTCCTGAGAGAGGTGGTCTGGCGCAGCTCCCAGGTCCAGGGAGGGTCCCTGGGAGAGATGCAGAAGTAGAGGGAACCACACTTGGCGTGGCCAGCGTGGAGCTATGAGGATCATCGATCCGTGATCCCTCTGGAGTTTGAACAGAGTCTTGGGAATCAAAGGAATGGGTGGAAAGGCATATAGGAATTCCTGACCCCAATGCAGAAGAAAGGCGTCGTTGGCCTGAGCTCCCTGACACGGAGTCCTGGAACAGAACCGGGGAAGTTTGGCATTCCACGGACTTGCAAAGAGGTCTATGTCCGGGGTTCCCCATTCCTGAAAGATTCTGCCTATCTGGTCCATATGTAGGGACCATTCGTGTGGAAGCAGAACTCGACTGAGTCTGTCTGCCCGAGAGTTTTGAACCCCTGGAAGATATACTGCCAGAAGATGAATTTGATGCTCTCTGGCGAAGGCCCATAATCTGAGAGCTTTGTTGCAAAGCGACAGAGAGCCTGTCCCTCCTTGTTTGATTACGTAGAACATGGCCACCTGATTGTCTGTCTGAACTAGGACAGTCAGGTTGACAAGGAGGGTATGAAAGACTTTGAGGGCAAAGAAGATTGCTCGCAGTTCCAGGAGGTTGATGTGAAGGGTGGTCTCCTGTGGAGACCAAGTACCCTGAGTGGAGAGGTGTTGAAGATGGGCTCCCCACCCTGTTTGGGAGGCATCTGTTGTGAGGGTTGCTTGGGGCAACAAAGGTTGGAAGGGGGTCCCCAACAACAGATTCTTGGTGGACATCCACCATTGGAGGGACCAAAACAGACGCTTTGAGGTGAGTATTTGGTCGGAGAGCGCTCCTGATGCTTGAGTCCACTGGGTGGCCAAGGTCCATTGAGCTGCTCTCATGTGAAGACGAGCGTAGGGCACCACGTGAACCGTGGAGGCCATGTGGCCCAGAAGTCGCAGCATTTCTCTGGCTGTCAAGTGACTGCTGGACTGAGCTTGGGAGGCCAAGCACACCAGACGTTGGCCCCGGACTTGAGGTAGGTAGGCCCTTGCAGTGGTGGTGTCCAACTGGGCCCCTATGAATTCCAGAGACTGAGTAGGAATAAGTTGAGACTTGGGAAGGTTTACCACCAGTCCCAGATACTGCAGAAGGTGCCTTGTGCGGTCCAGGGAAATCTGGGCCTGTGACTGAGATGGAGCTCGGATGAGCCAGTCGTCCAGATATGGGAATACAAAAATTCCCAGACCTCTTAGAAATGCAGCCACCACTGCCATGCATTTGGTGAACACTCTTGGAGCAGAGGCCAGACCGAAGGGAAGTACTCTGTACTGGAAATGTTTTCCCTGAAACAGAAATCTTAGATATTTTCTGTGGGATGGGTGGATGAGTATATGTGTGTACGCATCCTTGAGATCTAGAGAACAAAGCCAATCCTGACTCTGAAGGTATGGAAGGAGAATGCCTAGAGAAAGCATTTTGAATTTCTCCTTGTACAGAAATTTGTTCAATTCTCTCAGATCTAGGATAGGTCTGAATCCCCCTGTCTTCTTTGGTATTAGAAAATAAGGGGAGTAGAATCCTGTCCCTTGTTGAAGAAGAGGAACCTCTTCTATTGCCCCTTGGGCAAGGAGAGAAGAGATTTCCTGACCCAACAGGTCCAGGAGAGATGGGGGAGAATTGAAGTGCCTCACCATGGTATGTGGAGGAAGGTTGGAAAAATGAAGTTTGTAGCCCTCTCTTATGATAGAGAGGGTCCAGTGCTCTGATGTAATTTGCCCCCATCTGGGAGCAAAGTGAGCTAACCTTCCGGGAATGGTGAGGGGCTCTGGTTGTTCTAGAGCCAGAAATGTTAAGTTCTCTAGGGGCAAGTCAAAACCCCTGAGGGGGTTGAGCCTGCTGAGGAGTGGCAGACGCTGCAGGCTTTGACCTTGCCTGTTTAGGTTGCTGACGTTTAGCAGCAAAGCGAGGCTGAGAAGATTGTTGGCCAGTATTTGTGGAAAATCTGGCCTTCTTGTAGTAAGGCCTCTTGAAAGACTTTTTCTTGGCAGGAGTAGAGGTAGACTTAGAAAGACTATCCAATGTAGCATCTTCTGCGTCCATTTGAGTGGCTTTAATTTGCCAGTCTTTACCAAATATGTTCTCACCTGTACAGGGCAGATTCCGTAAGCCATCCAGGACCCAGGGTTCTAGGTCAGAGGCCTGGAGCCAAGCAAGTCGTCGGGCTGCAATGGCAATGCCCGAAGCTCTACCGGCACCCTCAAAGGAATCAAAGGCTGCTCTGTTGGAGAACTTAGAAAAATCTAGAAGCTGTTTCACTAAAGAAATGAACTCCTCCTTTCTATCCTCAGGGATAAAGGGGGCAAAATGCTTTACTTTTAGGGCAAGTTCCCTTAGAAACATGCCCATATACAGACTGTAAGAATTAATCCTGGCTATAAGCATACTAGCCTGGAAATTTTCCTGCCAAAAGAGTCTAGGGTCTTACATTCTCGCCCTGGAGGGGTAGAAGAGTGCCTTTTGGTGCTCTTAATCTTTTTCAGCGCAGACTTCACCACAATGGAATGGTGAGGCAGCTGAGTCTTCTGAAACCCAGGAGGAGGGGGGACCCGGTACATGGTGTCCAACCTACGAGAGTAAGGAGACAACATTAGAGGACCCTCCCATAAGTCCATCAAGTGTTCTTGAAGGATTTCATGGATAGGCAGGGTGACTGCCTCTTTAGGAACCTTAGGGTATCCTAAAATATCCAATTTCTTTGACCTAGGTTCTTTTTCAGAGGATGTGGTAATAGAAAGTCCTTTAGCTAGCTCTATAATGAAGTCTTGAAAGGACAAATCCTCTGGTGGAGACATTCTCCTCTTTGGGGAAGAGGGGTCTTCATGAAGAACTAGAGACAGCTCATCAGAGTCCTCAGAGTCGTCAAAATCCTCAGAAGAATCAGAGTATTCTCTATTTGCTTCCAACGCACGATACGCATACCGATCGGTATCGACATCGGGCGTACCGGGTATGGGATCGATATCGGGTGAAAACCCGGATCCGGCATGCGGAACCGATCTGCGTTTGGAAGTCGATGGTCTCGGTTCCGGTATGGGAGACGATACCGGAACGGACCCAGTACCGCGAGGGCGTCGCAGCTGTAATAAAAGCCAGCATGGCCTGCTGCATGGTCTGAACAGTATTGCTCATAGACGCCACTGCTGCCTGGATGTCGGTACCGGTATGGGCCGGTACCCCAGAGCAGTCTAACAGGTGATCAGTCGAGGCCGTGCCATCGATGTCAACCTGTAACCCCATAGATGGTGCTTTGGAAGTCAGAGCTTCCCGCCGGGGTTGTTTGGCTGGGGCATGGTCCTCAGATTCAAAATTGAGAGCCTCTCGATGCTTTGAAGGAGATTTGCTCTTTGAGGACCTGCCCGAAGAAGGTTTGGTTACCTGAGATCCATCCGGAGAGGAAGACCTGGATGACTGTGATGCTGGATTATCTGAAGCAAACAGCACATGGAATTTGTTGGCCCGGTTCTGCAAACCACGTTTAGACATCTGGGAGCAGGATGGGCAGTCCGGAATGGAGTGGTCAGGTCCCAAACATTTAAGACACCATTCATGGGTGTCTGTGACAGAAACAACAGCACTACACTTGGTACACTTCTTAAAACCAGGGGCTGGTTTCTCCATGAGGAGAATTTGTGTAGGCCTGAGGCCTAACCGAAGTCACCAAGTTGTGCAAGATAAAGATTTTTTTTTTTTTTTTAAAGAAAAGAAAAGAGAGACCGGCGGTACCGGTTTCGGTATGGGGAAGGCAGGTACGCGGTCTAAAGAAACAAACTAAAACAATAATTTCTTCAGCGGTGACAGGAACACGACCTGCTGGCTCCGCGGAAAAAGAGAAACTGAGGAGAGCTGGTCAGGAAGGCGGGAAGGCAGCGCGCATGTGCAGTGGGAGACCCCAAAAGCTTCCTTCCTGGGAAGCTGGGGAGCTTTCCCGCACAGGCTCCATCGGTTCCGACGTACCCATAAGTGAGGACTTATTCCTGCTTGTTCCTGGAGATTGCTTTGTTCCCAAGCATATACAGTGGAAAAATGGAACTGAGTTCCCAGAAAAAAATGAGGATATTTGTAAAGTTATTTACAAATAAAACAACATTAACTTGAGTTGATTGGACAAAACAATCTTGCTTGTCAGCAACAGTACAGGAGAGGTTTGGGAAAAAGAATGAGAGAGAGAGAGAGAAGCAGAAGGTGAGGCCACAGCCTAGGAAAAAGCAATAAACGTGCTGCTTCGAGTGTGATGTTCTGGGCCACTGGAATTCTGACTGCTCTAAGACTCCTTGAGGACCCACAAGGCCTGACAACATGAACCTTGTATATTTATGCCTCGGCAGAGACATGATTAGGCAGGGGAGAGTAGGCCAAGAAGAACCCGAGGAAGTATCGCCATGAGGCCCAACCACAAATGCAAATGCTTTGTAACTTCTTAGGCCTCTCACCTCAAAAGGATCTCTTTTGACAACATAATTAATGAGTAGCTTACACAAATCCTTGTGGACACTGCAGTTACAAGATCAGTCCTCAAATGTTTTTGAGTTTCCTACAGCACTCTCACTGGAAACAGTGTATATGATAGACTAGTCACACCTGAGAGATATGTGGCCATCCTGTTAGAAGCCATACTTCTTCCTATTGGGATTGATGTTATAAAATGTTGCAAAATAATAGTTTTATATTGTATTTAGAAAGAGCACATGTCCACTTAATACTGGACCGATTAAGTTAGTGGGAAAGGGACACTGTTTACTCATACTGTTATGCTTATTGAGAAGAATCTAAATTTATATTTTCTACCTACCATTTGTTTACAATACTAAGTTTTTAACAATTGTTTGATGTTCTTAGCAACCTTGCCAAATAAGGATACATTAGTATAGTTTAAAAAAACATGAAGAGGACCTATGTATGTAGTTGGTGGAATGATGCAAATGATGAAAAAGTGTTATGAGGGATGAAATGGGATATTAAAAGGAAGGACTCTGATGGACAGTAAACTGATGAAGGCAATTTAATGATGTGAAGTGATGTATCTGTCTAATGAATATGTAAACGAAAAAATGATGAGCACTTCATTCAACTATGCCGTTTCCAGAATCTTCAATTCAGGAAGTCATCTAAGCCCCAACACATACTCAACAATTGGAAATAGACACCTGGAGGCAGGCTAAGTGCACAATGCACCCTGATGGGCTTTGGAAAACCCACACTGGCCATGTGGTACTTCCAGATGCTTTTTTGCCTTTAGACAATACAGGGACATTCTCCGAGGCTCGGATACCGGGGAATCAGACGGTACATCCCTGTGCCAGCGGGTATCCGGGGACTCCTCATCCTCGGTTTCCCATGCTGACGCCTCCAAGGAGGAATTGGGGGGCTCCTCAGCCATCGAGGCCCCCGAGGCCGGCAGGCTCGGCGGCGACGACCTTGGCCAAGGATCGGCTCGGCCTCCGGGGTCGACTTCGACATCGAGGGCCTGATGGTCGTGGTGGAGGAATCGGACAGGCCAGCTATCAGCGCCCGCTGCTGCTCCATGAAGGCAGTGAAACTGCACGCCAAGGCCACCATTCTGGACTAGAGTCCAGAAGGCTCCGCAGCCACCGGCTTGGGCCCTGACACGGTCGGGCCCGACGCCCGTTGCCCCGGAGGGGAGTCCTCAACGAGGACAGTTAGTACTTGCCTTGGCTGATCTGGTTCTCGACGAGGCATCTTCATCAGGCGCTCCATCTCCGAAGATCCCAGCCAGTGCTCAGGGCTCCGCAACCGGCCTCGGGAGGAGCCAGGTCGCTCGGAGCCATCCAGAGATGCCGCCTTCGAGGATTTCTTTTCCTCTTGTGGTCCCTCGAGGGAGACCCCCCCTCTCCATGGAACCTCAAGGCTGCTCAGGCTAGGAATGACAAAAAACAAAAAATAGAGATGGACTCGATACCGACGTACCAAGCCAAAGGCAGGAAGAGGTACCGGTGTCGACCGGTTGAGGGGAAGAGAAAAAAATAAACTTTTTTACGAGGACACAAGGTCTACGTCCGAAGGGTTCCACGGAAAAAAGGAGACTGAGCAAGATGGCACCTTTGGGAGGGGGGGGGGGGGAAGGGGACCGCGCATGCGTGATGCAACAACCAAAGACTTTCTCTGAAAGCTGGGTATTTGATCCGCACGAGGGCTCTATCGGTGCTGACGTCACCCATGTGTGAGGACTGACTTCCTGCTTGCTCCCCGAGAAATTACTATATTTATTAGTGTTTTGGATGAAGCACAATATATAATACAGGTTATTGTAATTAAACTAAGAGGTCTATTTCTGGTATCATCATGTCTGAAAGGTTGTCTACGACCCTCTGATTGAGGGACCACTCATAAAAGTTTCAGCTGAGAGTTGAGAGAGCCTGCTAGTTAGTTTCCCTGACTGGGAAAATAGACTTCTTGGAGTGGGATGTGCATGGAACATGCAAAATTCCAAATTCTTGTTTCTTCCAGGAATAAAGGGAGGGAACCTGGGACTCTTCCTTGTTGATGTAGAACATAGTTAATTGGTTATCTATCCTGGCCACAACTACCTTGTTTTGCAACCATGTTTTAAAAGCATTTATAGCACTGTAGATGACTTAGTCCCAGTGATTGATATGCAACATTTGTTTGATGCTATTTCAATGATCTTGAGTGATGACATGTGGAAGATGCAACATTTGTAAGGAAAATGTTGGCCCTAGAAAATAAACCACAGATATTGCCAACTGCTTAAAAACTACTGATAGGCAGGCAAAGCGTAGTTACTCAGGTGATCTCCAAGAACAGCAAGAATTAGTCTTCACATATGGGTGAAGGCAGCACAGACAGAGCCCGGTGCAGTAACACTCCCCAGCAAACAATAGGAAAGCTTTTGGGAGCATTCCTCCATGCATGCATGGCTGCCCTCCCACCTTCACTCCTGGTTTCCTCAGCCAGGTATATAGCAGAGACAAATTGAGATTAAAAAAAAAATATGGAACAACTTAAAGGGATGGTAGGTAGGTCGTGAGGACTGATTACAGCTGTCCATGGAGAACATGGTGAGGTCATCCGTCTCTATTTCACCTGTCTTTTCCATCCACCTCTGGCCAAAAAGGTTCTCACCATTGTATGGAATATTAACTAACTTATCTTGGACCCATTGCTCCAGGTCAGATGCCTGAAGTCAGGCTGTTTGTCTAGCTGCAATGCAGGCTGCAGCCGCCCAGCTGCTGGCCTCAAAGGCATCAAAGGCTGCCCTTGTTAGAAATTTTGAAGTGCTCTGGGCATGTGTGACTAAAACCTGGTGATCTGTCTGTTTCTAAGGAGGGAGCAAAGTGGTAAATTCTATTAGATACCTTGAGACATTCCTAAAGAACATGCCCATATATAGCATGTAGGAATCTATTCTGGAAGTTAACATTGTTGCCTGGAAGGCCTTTCTCCAAAAGGCATCAAGGGTTCTGGTCTCCCTTCCAGAAGGCGACGGAAAGGCATTGTAAACCGCCACTGATCTCTGGAAGTGGCAGTATATAAAAGTGTATAAATAAATAAAAGTAAAGTAGTCGATGGTACCACGAAAAAACTAAGAAGTCTCTTGACAAGGCTGATAGGGTAAAGGTCCCAATGGCTCTGCAGAAAAAAAAGACGACTAAAGAGACCAGGAGCGAAGACGATTAGGCAGCCACAAATGCATGGAGGAACACTCCCAAAAGCTTTCCTATTGGATGCTGGGGAGTGTACCCACACCGGGCTGTCGATGCAGACATCACCCACATGTTGAGACTGACTACCTGCTTGTTCATGGAGATATAAATATCTCCTGTGATTCACATGAATGAATATGTGAATAAGCATCCTTCAGATTCAGAAAGCTAGCTAAATACTGCAATCCAATAGAGGGAGTATCGCAGATAGGGAGTTCATTTTAAACTTCTCTTTGTAAAATAGTGTCTCAATCTCTTCTGCCAGTATGCACTTGTGTTCAAGTTGTGTTGTGACTAGGCATAGAGGATCGTGGGGGGGGGGGGGGTGTTTAAGAATATTGGTTATTTATCCAAATGGTCTAATGTGATCTTTTCCCAAGCCTCCCCATGCTGAAGAATTCTGCCCTGATTGGAGAGTAGTCAAAATTGGGGATTTGACATAAGTCAAGGAAATTTTTTTTTTGTGTCATACAGGGAGCATATGAGATAAGTGGATTCTTGCAGACTTACCTGTAGAGATTCCTGCTGATTATTGAGGTGCTTAATCACTTATTTAACAGGTCTTATATACTGCCTTATATTGTTCTGTGTTCACAGATGAAGAACCAGGAGCAGGACCTCAGAAAACACCCACAAATAGGAACAGAAGCGAGGGACATCTTGAACAATTTTCAGAAGACTGTGTTCGTGAGAAACTAGCTCAACTTAAAGTAGACAAAGCGATGGTACCGGATGGGATACACCCTAGAATACTGAGGGAACTTGGGGACATTCTAGCAAATCCACTGACTGACCTTTTCAATGCCTCGTTGGAGTCGGGAGTGGTGCCAAAGGACTGGAGAGAGGCTCATGTGGTGCCTTTACACAAAAGCGGAAGTAAGGACGTGGCTGAAAACTACAAGGCCGGTTAGTTTAACTTCGGTGGTGAGTAAATTATTGGAAACACTGCTGAAAGAGAAAATAGTGAGGTTTCTGGAGTCCAGCGGATTACAGGATCCGAGGCAGCATGGATTCACCAGAGGCAGGTCTTGTCAGACAAATCTGATTGATTTCTTTGACTGGGTAACCAGGGAGTTGGAGCGAGGGAGAGCTCTAGATGTGGTGTATTTAGATTTCAGTAAAGCCTTTGACACTGTTCCTCACAGGCGACTTATAAACAAACTGAGCACCCTAGGGATGGACCCTAAAGTTACTGCTTGGGTTAGAGATTGGTTGGGTGGGAGGCAAAAAAGAGTACAAGTAAATGGAGCTCACTCTGAGGAGAAGGATGTTACCAGTGGTGTGCCCCAGGGATCTGTCCTTGGTCCGATTCTTTTTAACATCTTTGTTAGTGATATAGCGGAAGGGCAGTCGGGTAAGGTTTGCCTCTTTGCAGATGAAGCACAGTTACTTACCTGTAACAGGTGATCTCTGGGAACAGCAGGAATTAGTCTTCACATATGGGTATCGTCGGTACCGACGGAGCCTGCGCGGGAACGCTCCCCAGCATCCAAAAGGAAAGCTTTTGGGAGCATCCCACAGCGCTTGCGCGCTGCCTTCCCGCCTTTCCCAACCGTCTCTCTCCAGTTCGAGTTTTAAAGCTGAGACAAAGAGAGAGAGAGGGGAAAAGAAAGATAGGGATACAACTCCTATGGGAGGTGGGAGGGTTGTGAAGACTAATTCCTGCTGTTCCCAGAGATCACCTGTTACAGGTAAGTAACTGTGCTATCTCCAGGAACAAGCAGGAATGAGTCTTCACATATGGGGACTCCCCAGCTAGAGATGCCTGGGAGATCACCCAGATTGTGAGTCCCTGGAGGGCTCCATCTCCACCTATGAATCTCAGGCATCCAGTCAGGGATGGAGGGCAGGAGTTGATTAGGTATGGAACAGGTGTTTGAGAACAGCCTGACCAAACAAGGCATCCCGGCGGGAATCCTTGTCCAAGCAGTAATGGGCTGTGAAGGTATGAACCGAGGCCAAGGTGGCTGCTCAACAGATTTGGTCGATGGACACAGAGTTTAGATGAGCCATAGAGGCTGCCATGGCTCTCACATTGTGAGCTGTGACATGGCCTTCCAGAGAAAGGTTCTTACTCTGGTAGGCCAAGGAAATACACTGAGCAATCCAATTGGACAGAGTTCTCTTAGAGACTGGAAGTCCTAAATGGGAAGGATCAAAAGCAACAAAAAGTTGAGAGGACTTTCTATGTTGCTGTGTTCTTTGTAAATAGAAAGCAAGTGCTCTTTTGCAATCCAGGGTATGAAGACTCCTCTCTGCACTTGATGCATGAGGCCCAGGAAAGAAGACAGGTAAATATACCTCCTGGTTCAGATGAAAAGGTGAGACCACTTTAGGCATAAAGTGTGGATTAGTTCTGAGAACTACCTTGTCATGATGGAACCTTGTATAAGGAGAATTAGCCACTAGAGCTTGTAACCCACTAATACGGCGAGCTGAGGTGAGTGCAATGAGAAAAATAACCTTCCAGGAAAGGAATTTCAAAGAGGTAGTGGCTAAGGGTTCAAAGGGTGGCTTCATAAGCTGGCCAAGAACCAGATTTAAGTCCCATGCCACTGGAGGTGGTCTAATGGGAGGTTTAGTTAAAAGAAGGCCTCTCATGAACCTTGTTATAAGAGGATGAGAGGAAATAGGTTGTCCATTAAGAGGCTTCAGGGATGCTGCAATAGCACTCAAATGGACTCTGATTGAATTTGTTTTAAGGCCTGCATGGGATAAAAGCAGCAAATAGTCTAGTAAGGAATTCAAAGGTATTGCAGAAGGGTTAAGACCATTTTCTGCACACCAAATGGAAACCTTTTCCATTTAAAAGCATAAGAGCGTCTGGTGGAAGGCTTTCTGGAAGCATGAAGGATATCCTTCACTTGCTGAGAAAGTTGTAAATCTTGAAGGTCTAGTCCTTCAGCAACCAGGCTTTGAGATGAAGAGACTGAGGATTTGGGTGCCACAAGGTTCCCTCCTCTTGGGAGAGGAGATCTGGAGCAGACCCCAGGTCCAGGGAGGGAGTTTGAGAGAGATGCAGAAGTAGAGGGTACCACACTTGGCGTGGCCAATGTGGTGCTATGAGGATCATAGATCCCTTGTCTCTCTGAAGCTTGAACAGAGTCTTGGGGATGAGGGGAATAGGTGGAAAGGCATAGAGGAAGTCTTGCCCCCAGTGAAGGAGGAAGGCATCCCTGGCCTGAACTCCCTGACACGGAATCCTGGAACAAAAACGGGGAAGTTTGGCATTCGACGGACTTGCAAATAGGTCTATGTCTTGGGTACCCCAAATCCGGAAAATCCTGGCTATCTGGTCCCCATGGAGGGACCATTCATTTGGAATCAGAACTCGACTGAGTCTGTCTGCCCAAGAGTTTTGAACCCCTGGGAGATACACTGCCATGAGATGGATTTGATGCTCTCTGGCGAAGGCCCACAATCTCAGAGCTTCGTTGCAAAGCGACAGAGAGCCTTTCCCCCCCCTGCTTGTTCACATAGAACATGGCTACTTGATTGTCCGTATGGATGAGGACTGTCCTGTAGGTGAGCAGGGTGCGAAATACTCTGATAGCCAAGAACACTGCTCTGAGCTCGAAGAGGTTGATATGGAGAGATGTCTCCTGTGGAGACCAGATGCCCTGAGTGGAGAGATCTTGAGGGTGAGCTCCCCAACCCTTTGGAGAGGCATCTGTTGTAAGGGTTGCTTGGGGTAGCACCTGTTGAAAGGGGGACCCCAACAACAGATTTTGAGTGGATTTCCACCAGTGGAGGGACCAAAAAAGGCGACTGGAGGTTGCTATTTTATCTGACAGGCAACCTGATGCCTGGGTCCATTGGGTGGATAGAGTCCATTAAGCTGCCCTCATGTGAAGGCGAGCATAAGGAACCACATGCACTGTGGATGCCATGTGGCCTAAGAGTTGTAGCATCTCTCGAGCAGTTAAATGGGATTTTAACTGAATCTGGGAGGCTAACTGCACCAAGCGTAGGCAACGGGCCTGGGGAAGATAGGCTCTTGCAGTTGTAGTATCCAGTAAGGCCCCTATGAACTCTAGAGACTGAGTAGGGGTGAGATGGGATTTGGGAATATTGATCACCAGTCCCAGATACTGAAGAAGATGCTTTGTGCAGGACAGGGAGGTCTGGGCCTCTGACTGGGATGGAGCTCGGATGAGCCAGTCGTCCAGATATGGGAATACGAATATCCCCAGAGTGCGTAAAAATGCAGCTACCACTGCCATGCATTTTGTGAACACTCTTGGAGCAGAGGTCAGACCGAAAGGAAGCACTCTGTATTGGTAGTGCTTTCCTTGGTAAAGGAACCGAAGGAACCTTCTGTGTGTTGGATGGATGAGGACATGGGTGTATGCATCCTTGAGGTCTAGAGAACAAAGCCAGTCCTGACTCTGGAGGTATGGAAGGAGAGTACCCAGAGAAATCTTGAATTTCTCCTTGTATAGAAACTTGTTCAACTCTCTGAGATCTAGGATGGGTCTGTAGCCTCCTGTTTTCTTTGGGATGAGAAAATAGGGGGAGTAGAACCCTGGACCCTGTTGAAGAAGGGGTACTTCTTCTATTGCCCCTTGGGCAAGAAGGGTAGCAATCGCTTGACCTAGAAGGTCGAGAAGAGAAGTTGGAGAGCTGAACTGTTTCACCATGGTATAAGGAGGAAGGTTCAAGAAATGTAGTTTGTATCCCTCCCTTATAATGGAGAGGGTCCAGTGCTCTGCTGTGATTTGTTCCCATCTGGGAGCAAAGTGAGCTAACCTTCCTGGGATGGTGAGAGGCTCTGGATGTTCTAGAGCCAGAAAAGCTAAGTTCTCTAGTGGAAAGTCAAAGGCCCTGAGGAGGCTGAGGCTGTTGGGCCGTAGCAGTCCTTGCAGCCTGAGGCTTGGCCCATTTTGGTTGTTGCTGCCTCTTTGTAGCAAAACGACCCTGAGAAGAGGCCTGACCATAACTAGAAGAAAATTTCCCTTTTTTCGGGAAAGATCCCTTCTTGAATAACCTCTTTTTGAAAGGAGTAGTAGTAGACTTTGAGAGTCTATCTAAAGCAGAATTTTCAGCATCCATCTGGGTGGCTTTTGCTTGCCAATCTTTGCCAAACAGGTTTTCCCCTGTACAGGGAAGGTTGCCCAGACCATCCTGTACCCAGGATTCCAAATCAGAGGCTTGCAACCAAGCTACTCTGCGTGCGCCTATGGCAACAGCCGAAGCTCTACTGGCACCCTCAAAGGAGTCAAAGGCTGCACGGTTGGAAAACTTGGATACATCCTGAGCATGTTTAAGCCAGGTAATATATTCTTCTCTCTTATCTTCTGACATAAAAGGAGATAAGGTGTGTAGATGATCTGTAACCTCTTTTAGAAACATCCCCATATAGAGACTATAGGAGATGATTCTGGCTACAAGCATACTGGCCTGGAAGATTTTCCTGCCAAAAGCATCTAAGGTTCTGCATTCTCTTCCAGGAGCAGAGGAGTGTCTTTTTGTACTCTTGATTTTTTTCATAGCAGACTCTACCACAATAGAGTGGTGAGGAAGCTGAGTCTTATGAAATCCAGGACAAGGAGGAACACGATACATAGTGTCCAACCTGCGAGAAAAAGGAGAGGTGGTAAGAGGAGTTTCCCATATACCTAACATGTGGTCATAAAGAATCGCATGTATTGGTGGAATGGCTGCCTCTTTAGGAGCCTTAGGATATTGAATATCATCCAATTTTTTGGCTCTGGGCTCAGTTTCAGAGGCTACTTCAATGGACAGGCTTCTGGCCACCTCCCTGATGAAGACCTGGAAAGACAAGTCCTCAGGAGGAGACTTTCTCCTTTTTGGAGAAGAGGGTTCCTGAGGACGGATCTCCGATGCTTCGATGGAAACCTCTGATGCATCAGATTCTTCAGAGGAATCAAAGTATCGACTGTCTGGATGCTCTCGCAGAGCCCGATACGAGTACCGAGGGGTATCGACATCGGGAGTCATTGGTACCGGATCGGTACTAACAAGCATCACTGGATACCGTATCGCTGCTTTCGATGCTGATGCAAGCGGTACTGGTATCGGAACCGGAGCTGGATCCGGAATCGGAATCAGTATCGACAACGGAGGTGGTTGTTGTACCGAGGGCGTCGCAGCTTGTATGAAGGCCGTAATAGCCCGCTGCATGGTCAGAATATTCTGATACATCGACGCCACCAATGTCTGGATGTCGGTACCGGGAACCGCCGGTACCCCAGAACATTATAACAAGTGATCGGTCGAGGCCGTGCCATCGATGTCAACCTGTGATCCCATAGATAATGCTTTGGAAGCCGGAGCCTCCCGCCGGGGTAATTTTGCCGGTGTGGATTCCTCAATAATAAGTTCGGGTACATCTCGATACTTGGAGGGAGATGCACCCTTTGAGGATCGACCGGACTGAAGTTTTGTTACCTGAGATCCATGGGATGAAGAAGCAGCTCTGGAAGATGTCGATGCCACAGAAGCTGCATCGGAGGGAAACAGGGTACTGAGCTTGGCTGCCTGATTCTGTAACCCTCTTTTAGACATCATGGAGCAGGACTCACAATCCGCAATGGAATGATCAGGACCTAAACATTTTAGACACCAGTCATGGGTGTCTGTGACAGAAATAGTGCCACTGCACTTTGTGCACTTTTTAAACCCGGAGGCGGGCTTTTCCATGACAAAAAAGACCGTGGGCCTAGGGCCACAGGAGAAAATGCACTGAAGCAGAAAGAAAAAAACTTTTAAAGAAAGAATAGAGACCGGTGGTACCGGTCCTCAAGAAGGCAGACACACGACTAAAGAAAATAAGAAATAAGAAAATAAGAAATTCTTCAGCGGTGATAAGAAACACGACCTGCTGGCTCCGCGGAAAAAAAGAACTGGAGAAAGACGGTTGGGAAAAGCAGGAAGGCAGCGCGCAGGCGCTGTGGGATGCTCCCAAAAGCTTTCCTTTTGGACGCTGGGGAGCGTTCCCGCGCAGGCTCCGTCGGTACCGACGATACCCATATGTGAAGACTCATTCCTGCTTGTTCCTGGAGATAGAGTAGTTACTCACCTGTAACAGGTGTTCTCCAGGAGCAGCAGGAATCAGTCCTCACATATGGGTGACGTCGGCGCCGACGGAGCCCTCGCGGAGCAATTTTCCCCAGCTTTCAAAGAAAGCCTTTGGGAATTGCAGCGCGCATGCGCGGTCCTCTTCCCGCCCAAGGGTGCCATCTTGCTCAGTCTGATGACATAGCTAAAAGACAGCAAAACATTAGCAAAAATGAAAGCATAGAACTGCAACTCCAAGGGGAGGAGGGAGGGTTGTGAGGACTGATTCCTGCTGCTCCTGGAGAACACCTGTTACAGGTGAGTAACTACTCTTTCTCCAGGACCAAGCAGGAAGTCAGTCCTCACATATGGGACTCCCAAGCTTAAGGCTACCGGGGACCCTCAGCACAAAAAGGAGCTCCCTCAAGCTCAGTAGCACAGAAGGAAGGAATCTTCTCTGAATACGTCTCCAACCGGTAGCCCAACATCCGGGATGGAGGGTAGGAGTTGCCTATACCTCAAAGAGGTTACGGAGGACTGCCTGTCCGAAAGCACTGTCCCTGCGGGACTCCCTCTCCAGGCAGTAATGGGCTGCAAAAGTCTGGCTTGAAGACCAAGTAGCGGCCGGCAGATGTCTGCCAATGGAACAGAGCGGAGGTAAGCCACTGACGTAGCCTTCGCCCTAACACGATGAGCCGTGACTCGACCTTCCAACGAGAGGCCGGCTGCCTCATAAGCCCAAGCGATACAGTCAGCAATCCAGATGGACAGAGTACGCTTGGAGACAGGGAGCCCCAACTTATTGGGGTCATAAGAGACGAAGAGCTGAACAGCCCTTCTGTGCTCCCGCGTACGGTCAAGGTAGAAGGTAAATGCCCTTCTACAGTCCAGGGTATGCAGGACCATTTCAGCTCGGCTGGAGTGTGGCCTGGGAAAGTAGGTCGGAAGTACCATCTCCTGTTTGATGTGAAAAGGGGAAACCACTTTGGGAAGAAACTTAGGGTGAGTCCGTAGGACTACCCTATTCTTGTAGAACCTAATGTAAGGAGGATCAGATACTAGGGCCTGCAGCTCACTAACGCGTCTAGCAGAGGTGAGGGCCACCAAGAACAGGGTTTTCCTAGAAAGAAAACGAAGATGACAGGTAGCCATAGGTTCAAAAGGCGGACAGGTAATCCGCTGTAACACCACATTGAGATCCCAGTCTGGGGCTGGTGGGCGCAAAGTTGGTTTAAGGAGAAGGAGGCCTCTGAGAAAACGAGCCACTAGAGGGGTGGCTGGAAAGAGGTCTGCCATCCACCGGCATGTGATGCGCAGAAAGAGCACTGAGGTGGACCCTGACCGAGTTGGACTTAAGTCCAAGATTGGAGAGGGAAAGCAAGTACTGCAAGACCACTGATGCCGAACAGGAGAGGGGATCTTGAGACTGCTGAGCACACCAGACGGAGAACCGACACCACTTAAGAGCGTAGGACTTCCGGGTGGAGGGCCGCCTGGAGGCCAAGACGACTTCTTCCACATCTGGAGGCAGCCGGAGGGGAGCAAGGACTACCCTTTCAGCAGCCAGGCCATCAGATGAAGGGACCGGAGGTTGGGGTGCAGGAGAATCCCCTGATCCTGTGACAGGAGGGCGGGTTGAAACCCCAGAGGAAGAGGAGTGTCCACCGCCAGCTGCATCAGAAGCGGGAACCAAGGTTGTCTTGGCCACCGGGGAGCCACTAGGATCATCGAGGCTTTGTCCCTGAGAACCTTGAAGACTGTCCGGGACACCAGCGGCATGGGAGAAAAGGCATACAAGAGGCCTGTGGACCATGGAACCAGAAAAGCATCCGCTGCTACTCTGAGAGGATGCGGTTGTCGAGAGCAGAATAGGGGAAGTTGCCGGTTCAGAGGACTGGCAAACAGATCCATGGTGGGTAGGCCCCACTTGAGAAAGATCCGCTGAAGCACCAACGGATCCAACTTCCACTCGTGTGGCTGGAGGATCCTGCTTAGCTTGTCTGCCAGGTAATTTTCCTGACCTGGGAGATAGACAGCTTTGAGGATGATGCCGCGGTCGACGGCCCAAGAGCACAGCTTCTGCGCCTCCTGACAGAGAAGGAAGGAGCCTGTTCCGCCTTGTTTGTTCACGTAGAACATTGCAACCTGATTGTCTGTCGGGAACAGCACCGACTGGTGAGAAATCAGGTGAGAGAAGGCTTTGAGCGCCAGGCGGATGGCTCTGAGCTCCAGGAAGTTTATCTGCTGAGCAGACTCCCAAGGAGTCCAGAGACCTTGAGTACATGTCCCTTGGCAATGTGCTCCCCAGCCCAGGAGAGAAGCATCGGTCGTCAGGACCAGAGAAGGCGGAGGGGGCTGAAAAGCCACTCCTAGTACTAGGTTTGGCAGATGAAGCCACCATTGTAGAGAAGAGACTAGCGGGTCGGAGACCTTTACGGAGTCCGCTAGGCTCCCAGTGGCCTGATGCCATTGTGTGCGAAGGCACCATTGAGCAGGTCGCATGTTCAGGCGGGCATTGCGGGTCACATGGACCGTGGAAGCCATATGGCCGAGCAGTCTCAGAAATTGCCTGGCCGAGACCAGGGAATTGCTGTGAAAGTGGCTGGCGAGATCCATGAGACTGTGGGCCCTGTCCAGAGGCAGGAAGGTCCGGGCCTGAAGAGTGTCCAACCTAGCGCCGATGAATTCGAGATTTTGAGAGGGGAGCAAAGTGGACTTTGCGAAGTTTATGACAAATCCCAAGTGCTGGAGTAGAGTCACAGTGCGATGAGTGGCCTGAGTGGCCTCTTGGGAAGACTGGGCTCTGATGAGCCAGTCGTCCAGGTATGGAAACACAAAAGGCCTTGAAGTCTTAGATAGGCCGCCACCACTGCCAGGCATTTGGTGAACACCCTGGGGGCAGAGGATAGGCCAAAGGGCAGTACTCTGTACTGGTAATGATTTCCTCCCACAACAAACCTGAGATATTGTCTGTGGTCTGGATGAATAAGGATATGAGTATATGCATCCTTTAGATCCAAGGAGCATAGCCAGTCTCCCTGCTGGAGGTAGGGCAGTAGGATTCCAAGGGTAAGCATCTTGAACTTTTCCTTTGCAAGGAACTTGTTGAGGTTGCGCAAGTCCAGGATGGGTCTGAGGCCTCCTGTTCTTTTTGGTATCAGAAAGTACCTGGAGTAAAACTCTTGACCCTTCAGGTGTTGGGGTACCGGTTCCACAGCCTGTTCCTGAAGGAGACTTGCTAACTCCTGAAGGATTAAGTCCTTGTGCAGAGGGAGTCGAAGAGGCTCCCCTGGAAAATAGGAGGGAGGTACCTGGTGAAAGTGAAGAAGATAGCCCTTTTGAACTATGTGAAGCACCCAGGTATCTGTGGTGATGTTGGACCACCTGTGGGCAAAGTGGACCAGCCGGCCTCCTGTGCTGAGAGAAACCAGCTGAGGGGGAGAGGCTATGCTGATGAAGTCAAAAACCCCCACCCTGCTGAGCAGGGGCCGGTGGTGCAGGCTTGGGGGCTTGCTGCCTACGGGACCCATTACCCCGTCCCTTGGCCTGCTTACCCTGTGGGGGAGCTGCTGAGGCCTGATAATGAGGGTAGTGTTGATAGGCAGCCGCCTTCCTCGGGTAAAAGGGCTTTTTCCCCGAGCCCTTCTTCTTCTGAGAAGGGGCAGAGGTCTTCCTTGAGAGACGAGACCTGTTGAGAGTCTCGGTCTCGATCTGTGCAGTCTTCTCATCCATGGGCTTGCCAAAGAGGTTTTCGCCTCTGCAGGGGACATCGACCAACTTGTCCTGCACCCATGGCTCGAGGTCGGATGTCTGAAGCCAAGGCTGGCGGCGGCCACCGATGCCGGCTGCGGCTACTCGAGCCGATGCATCAAAACCATCGTAGGCTGCTCGAGAGATAAACTTTGAACACTCCCGAATACCAGTTGACAAGGTTTGGAACCTCTGCAAAGGTTCGTCGGAGAGACCAGCAGAGAACCCGGCTATTTCTTTAGCCAGGTCTCGGAGATACATGCCCATGTAGAGCTGGTAGGTCTGGACACGACAAGCAAGCATAGAGCCCTGGAAACACTTTCTACCGAGGGCATCCAGGCTGCGAGCCTCCCGACCGGGAGGCACCGAGGAGTGCATTTTTTTGACTCTTAAGTCTATGCATGGCCGATTCCACCACCATGGAATGGTGCGGTAGTTGTGCCTTTTGGAACCCGGGACTCTTGCGGACTCGATAAATGGAATCGACCCGCTTGCTTAACACCGGCGACGACGCCGGGCTCTCCCACATGCGGAAGAGAAGTCGTTCCAGCATCGGAGGAACCGGTACAATAAAGGCCTCCTTCGGGGGAGAGTCATATTGGAGGGCATCGAGCTCTTCGACTCGAGGCTCCTCCTCGGGATCCGCGGGGAAGGCCAAGGCCTTGGCCATATCCCGCACGAAGTCCGAGAACCGGGTATCCTCCGGGGGGGGGGACCGTCTCTGAGATTCGGACTCGGGGGAGTCCGATGGGACACACAGAGTCCGAAAGGAACCAGGTGACTCTTCTTCCTCGGATTCCCAGGCTGACTCCTCGGAGGAGGAGTCGAGCGGCTGCGGTCGGGCGGGCATCGATGCCATCCGCCCCGATTCCGAGGGAGTCGGCGTCGACGACCTCGGTCCCGAACGGGAGGCCGAAGGAGACCGCGACCGAGGTTCGACTCGAGCCCTCATGGACTCGAGGATCGGCTCGGTCTCCGGGGTCGACTTGGAGGTCGACGTCCCGGCGGTCAGGGCAGAAGCACCGGCGAGGCCAGTGATCAATGCCTGCTGCTGGTCCATGAAGGCAGTCAGACTGCTCTCCAAGGCCGTCAACCTGAGTCCGAGCTCAGGAGACCCAGCAGTCCCCAACTCTGGCCCCGACGGCGTCGGGCCCGACGTCGGCTCCATCGGAGGCGAGTCCACGAGGACAACAGTACTCACTTGAGCGGGCAAGTCCATCTCGAGACGAGGATGTTTGGAAGGCCTCTCCACCTCCGAGGACCCGGGACGGGAATCGGGGCTATGCAACCTGGCCCTCGAGGAAACAGGAGCATCCACCGATCCCGCCCTCGCGGGTTTCTTCTTCCGATGATGTTCCCGGGTAGGAGACCCCCTCCCTTTCAGAGGAACTTCGACGATGCTCAGTACCAGAGTCCCGAGATGTCGAAGCCTCTGACGAGGTCCGAGCCCGGCCGGAGTCAGAGAAGATACGTTCCCGCTGATGCTGCCGACTCAACGCTTTTGAGGACATTTTGCCACACGAACCACAGATCATCGGGTCATGATCGGGTCCGAGGCAGCGGAGGCAGAAGTCGTGTGTGTCGGTAAGAGACATGAGTTTCTTACACAGGTCACACTTCTTAAACCCGCTGGCAGCGATCGGGGGAAAAAGGGCCCCTGCGAGGTGAAAAGACCGGGCTGAGCAAGATGGCACCCTTGGGCGGGAAGAGGACCGCGCATGCGCGCTGCAATTCCCAAAGGCTTTCTTTGAAAGCTGGGGAAAATTGCTCCACGAGGGCTACGCCGACGTCACCCATATGTGAGTACTGACTTCCTGCTTGGTCCTGGAGAATACCAAAATCTGCAATAGAGTAGACACCCAGGAAGGTGTAAATAACATGAGGAGGGATCTAGCTAAACTTGAAGAATGGTCTAGAATTTGGCAGCTGGGATTTAATGTTAAAAAATGTAAGGTCATGCATTTGGGCTGCAGCAATCCAAGGGAGCAATACAGTATAGGAGGTGAAGTACTTTTGTCCACTAAAGAAGAGCGGGACCTAGGCGTGGTTGTGTCTGATGATCTTAAAGTAGCTAAACAGGTAGAAAAGGCGACGGCAAAAGCTAGAAGGATGCTTGGGTGCATACGGAGAGGAATGGCTAGCAGAAAAAAGGAGGTGATAATGCCTCTGTATAAGTCTTTGGTGCGACCTCATTTGGAGTATGGTGTGCAATTCTGGAGACCGCACCTTCAAAAGGATGTGAACAGGATGCAGTCGGTGCAGAGGGTGGCTACTAAAATGATTAGTGGGCTTCATTATAAAGCATATGAGGACAGACTTAAGGATCTTAATATGTACACCTTAGAGGAAAGGTGGAATAGAGGTGATATGATTGAGATGTTTAAATACCTCCGTGGCATAAATGTTCAGGGAGAGAGCCTCTTTCAATTGAAAGCAAGTTCTGCTACGAGGGGACATGGGATGAGGGTGAAGGGAGATTCAGGAGTGATATGCGGAAATATTTCTTTACGGAAAGAGTAGTGGATCCATGGAATAGTCTCCCAGTGGAGGTGGTAGAGATGAGGGCAGTAACTAAATTCAAAAAATCATGGGACCAACACAGAGGATCTCTAAAGGTAAGAAGTAGACTGTTGTAGTTGTTGATACGGAAGGACAGACTAGATAGGCCATGTGGTCTTTTTCTGTCATCATGTTTCTATGTAAATGTGGGAGGTATCCCACTCTCAGAAGATCCGCTCCTTCCATAGGCAAAGGAAATGCAGTCTGCCACCCAAACAGCCAGCATGCGTTTTGAGATTGTCACGCCCAGCTTACTAATTTCAAAAGATATGAAGAGCTGGTTGTAAAGTCAATGTGCTCGTCTGCTCCAGACAGAAAGCCAGAGCATGTTTACAGTCCAACATATGCAGCTGAGCCTCCGACCTGTCTGTTGGCGTGAGACCTGGGGAAAAAAGTGGGCAAGACCACCAACTAATTAAAGTGGAAAGAGATCATCTTGGGCAAGAAACGCGGGTGCGTTCGCAACATTATCAGATTGTGATTAAACCCAGTATATGGTGGGTGAGACCACCAAGGCCTGGAGCTCATCGATACAGCAAGCCGAGGTTAGTGCCACAAGGAACACGACCTTCCAGGTCAAGAAGTTCAATGGAGAAAATTCCAAGGGCTCAAAGAGAGCAGACAAGAGCTGCACCTTCACCACACTGAGGTCCCACGCCACCAGCGGGGGCTTAATCTGAGGTTTAGAAAGCATAGTTACTCACCTGTAACAGGTGTTCTCCGGGGACAGTAGGAATCAGTCCTCACATATGGGTGACAACAGCACCGATGGAGCCCTCGCGGAAGCATCCCCCCCCAGCTTTCAAAGAAAGCCTTTAGGAGATGCCACCACGCATACGTGGTCCCCTTCCCGCCCAAGGGTGCCATCTTGCTCAGTCAGATGACATAACTAAAAGATGACAAAAATAAAAGATGGTAAAGAAGCAACTCCAAGGGGAGGAGGGATGGTTGTGAGGACTGATTCCTGCTATCTCTGGAGAACACCTGTTACAGGTGAGTAACTACACTTTCTCCAGGAACAAACATGAAGTCAATCCTCACATATGGGACTCCCCAGCTACAGGTTACCGAAAACCCATAGCAAAACAGGACTCCGAGGGGATCTGCAAGCAGCAGCAAATTTAATCCGTGCACACAGACTACAGAAGAACCCCCTGTGTCCGCTGAACCAGCACTCTGGTAGCCTGAATACAGAAAGGTCGGAGGGTAGGAGTTGCCTAGACCTCGAATAGGTTAGGGAGCACAGTCTGGCCGAAGGCACTGTCCCTTCAGGACTCTCTCTCCAGGCAGTAGTGAGCTGCGAAAGAATGAGCTGAAGACCAGGTGTCAGCCCGGCAGATGTCCACCACCGTGACAGAGCACAAGTTTGCCACCGAAGCCACTATGGCAGGACACAGGGCGCCGTGATGCAACCTTCCAGCAGGAACTTTGCCTGCCCATAAGCAAAGGCGATACAGTCCACCATCCAAATGGACAGCGTATGCTTGGTCGCCGCCTCCCCCAGCCTGCTGGGGTCATAGGAGATGAAAAGCTGAGCAGCTTTGCGGTGGCCTTGGGTGCTTTGGATTTAAAAGGATAAGGCCCTCTTACAATTCAATGAGTCGAGGACAGTTTCCGCCTGACTGGAGTGAGGTCTTGAGAAGAAGGTAGGAAGCACCACTTCCTGATTAAGGTGGAAGGGTGACATTACTTTCGGCAGGATCTTGGGGTGCGTGCGGAGCACCACCCTGTTCTTGTAGAACCTGGTGTAGAGTGCCTCTGCCTTGAGGGCCTGGAGCTTGCTAACCCTGCGAGCGGATGTAACCGCAACCAGGATACCACTTTCCAAGAGAGGTAGTGGAGGTGGCAGGTAGCTAGAGGCTCAAAGGGTGGGCGAGTGAGCTGCCCCAACACCACAATGAGGTCCCATTTGGTTGCCGGATGGCAAACCAGGGTATTTGACAGAAGCAAGCCCCAAAGGAAACGGGTCACCAAAGGTTGGACCGAGAGGGGCTTACCATCCACCGGGTGATGGTGCTTCACCAGAGCACAAAGGTGCACTCGGATGGCGTTAGACTGGACCCCGGATTGGGAGAGGTGGAGAAAGTACACCACCAAAACCACTGGGCAGGAGAAGGAACCAGCCCCAAGATCGGCGCACCAAACAGAGAACCTACAACATTTGAGGGTGTACGCTTTCCTAGTAGAGGCCTTGCGAGAGACCAGCAGAATGTCTTAAACCTTAACTAGAAGGTCGAGGGGGGCGAGAGTCACCCTCTCAGCAGCCACACTGTCAACGAGAGGGAGTCCAGGTTGGGGTGTAGGAGAGAGCCCCCCTACCCCCGAGATAGGAGTCCTAGGGCAGTGACCAAGGGGGTGGGGGCCAACACTGCCAACTGCAGCAGCAGCAGGAACCACAGCTGCCTGGGCCACCTGGGAGCTATGAGGATAAACGAGGCCCTGTTGCGGAGGATCCCGAACCAGGTCTTGGCAAAGCGGTGTCGGAGGGAAGATGTACATGAGGCCTTCCGACCACGAGACTAGAAACGCATCCACTGCCACCCTAAAGGAGGGTAGGCCTGCCAGGAACAGAAGCGTGGCAACTGAAAGTTGTCCGGACTGGTGAACAAGTCCATCATGGGTTCCCTCCCAGAGACAGAAAAGTTGGCTGGCTATCCTAGGGTCCAGCTGTCAATCGTGCGGATGGAGAAACCTGTTGAGTTTGTCGACCAGTAGATTGTCCTGGCCTGGCAGGTACACTGACCTCAGGAGGATACCCTGTTGGATCGCGTACGAACAAAGATCCAGCTCCTCCTGGCAAAAGACACAGGACACCGTGCCCCCTTGCTTGTTCAAAGAGAACATTGCCACCTGGTTGTCAGTCTGGACTAGGACTGGCTGGTGGCACAGGTGATGACAGAAAACTCTCAGAGCGAGATGTATTGCTCGGAGAACCAGGAGGTTGATCTGTTGGGTGCTCTCATCTGGCGACCAGGTGCCCTGGGTGCGGAGGGTTCCGCAGTGGGCTCCCAGGGAGGCATCCGTGGTGAGGACCCGAGGAGCTGGGAGTCTGAAAGAGCATGCCCGCTTCTAGGTGTTGGGGCGACTGCAACCAGACCAGGGAATCCGTCAAATGGCGGGTCACTGCAACCCTGTCCTGGAGGCGGCCTGTGGCTTGAGACCACTGGTCCCGGAGACACCACTGCGCCACCCTTATATGGAGATTAGCGTCTGGGGTGACATGGACTGTGGAGGCCATGGGCCTGAGGAGATGCAGAAGGTGCCAGGCAGGCACCAAGATATGATGCTGTAAGTCTCGAGCCAGAGATCTGAGACGATCTGCCCGGTCCTTGGGCAGGAAGGGCTTGGCCTGGAGGGTGTCGAGCATTGCCCCGATGAACTCCAGGCATTGTGCTGGGAGGAGGTGAGCCTTGGGGTAATTTATGACAAAGCCCAAGTGTTGCAGAGCCTGGATGGTAGTGCAGTGGGGCCTGCTGCACCTTGGAGGCTGTGGCTCCCTTTATGAGCCAGTCGTCCAGGTATGGAAACAAAGACCCCTTGGAGCCTGAAGAAGGTGGACATGACAGCCAGGCATTTCGTGAAGACCCTCTGGGCGGAGGCTAGGCCTAAGGGAAGCACCCGGTATTGAAAGTGTTTGCCTCCTACCACAAACCGTAGGTAATGCCTGTGGTTGGGGTGGATAAGGATGTGGGTATAAACATCCTTGAGTTCTAAGGAGTATAGCCAATCTCCCTGCTGGAGGTATGGCAGCAATGTTCCAAAGGAGAGCATCTTGAACTTCTCCCTCACCAGGAATTTGTTGAGATTGCACAGGTCGAGGATGGGCCTTAGGCCGCCTGTCCTCTTTGGGACGAAGAAGTATCTGGAGTAGAACCATCTGCCCTTAAGGTGGTGGGGCACCAGTTCCACCGCTTTATCCTTGAGAAGACCTGTCAACTCCTTCAGTAGGTTCTGATGGAGGGGAGACCTGAGGGACTCTCCTGGGAAATAAGGGGGAGGTGTCCGAGTCAGGGGGAGGTGGTAACCATCCTCAACTACCCTCAGAGCCCAGGAATTGGTGGTGATGGACACCCACCTCTGGGCATATAGGGGCAGATGTCCCCCAGTGGGCTGCTGATCTCCTTTGGGGTAGAGAGGCAATGCTGAAGGAGTCAAAAACTCCCACCCTGGCTGGGCCAGAGCCGGTGCCTGAAGTTTTGAGGCCTTCTGCATACGCAGATCATGCCATTGTCCCTTGGTTTGCCTACCCTGCTGGGGAGCCGAGGAGGCCTAATAGGGTGGGTAGTTTTGTTAAGCAGCTCCCTTCCTCAGGTAAAAGGGTTTTTTACCGGAGCCCTTCCGTCAGGGAGGGAAAGTGGTCTTCTTGAAGAGTCTGGTCCTCATCATGAACTCGGTCTCCAGCTCGGCAGCATTGTCGGTCATGGGTTTGCCAAAGAGGTTCTCCCTTTGGCATGGGACGTCGACAAGTGTGTCCTGAACTCTCTACTTGAGGTTGGACGACTGAAGCCAAGCCTGGCAGTGTGCAACGATGACCGCCGTGGCTACCCGGGCTGCCAACATGAACCAGTCATAGGCTGCTCGAGATATAAATTTTGAACACTCACAGACGGCCTTGGACAGGCGCCTGAACAACTGCAAAGGTTCCTTGGAGAGACCAGCCAAAAACCCGGCGAGTTCCTTCACCAAGTCTCTCAAGTACATGCCCATGTACAGCTGGTAGGCCTTGATACGGCAGATGAGTATCGAGGCTTGGTAGCACTTACTGCAAAGGCATCCAAGTGCATCTTCTGGCTTTTTAGCTGACGTATGGCCAACTCCACCACCATAGAATTGTGCGGCAGCTGTGACTTATGACAACCCGGGACCTGGTGGACCTGATACATCAAGTTGAGCCATTTGCTCACCACCGGAACCAACGCCGGTGTCTCCCACATGCAGAGCAAGAGTAGTTACTCACCTGTAAAGCACAGTTACTTACCTGTAACAGGTGATCTCTGGGAACAGCAGGAATTAGTCTTCACATATGGGTACGTCGGTACCGACGGAGCCTGCACGGGAATGCTGCCCAGCTTTCAATCAGAAAGCTTTTGGCAGCATCCCTCACGCCTGCGCAGTGACTTCCTGCCTTCTCCACAGCCTCTCTTCAGTTGAGTTTCAGAGCTGAGACAAAGGCGAGGAGAGAAAAGGAAAAAAATAAAAAAGATGCAACTCCTAGGGGAGGTGGGAGGGTTGTGAAGACTAATTCCTGCTGTTCCCAGAGATCACCTGTTACAGGTAAGTAACTGTGCTATCTCCAGGAACAAGCAGGAATGAGTCTTCACATATGGGGACTCCCTAGCTGGAGAAGCCAGGGGGAGATCCCATAAAAATGCAAGTGCCTGGTTCAGGGGTGCATTTTGTCTCCAGGAATCCCCGGCATCCAATGTGGGATGGAGGGTAGGAGTTGACAATAAAGGAGCTGTGAGGAAAGAAACAGCATAGTCAAGGACTAGAGGGTTCTACAGACTACAGGAGTCCTTGGTAGATATGATGAGTAGCATTAAAACACATTTAATGTACACTCAAAATATGCAGCTTACCTACTGTATTGTAGGAAGTAGAAAGCATGATGGAGTCTACTGGATAAGCAGTGGCAGAATCTTCAAGGTGACCTCTCAGTAGTGAGGATGAAGGTCCAGACCTGGAGGTAGTAGATGATCCAGGTGTCAACTGGGTAGGAGTAGACGTCAGGTCTTCAATGGAAAGCTTTATGGGAAAAGCTGAAAACTCCTTTAGGCATAAGGTCATTAACATTGAGGACTAAAGGAAGAAGACTTATGGAGTTGGAGAACAAGCCCAGTCCTGGCGGGAAGAGGGGGACTGGAAAACCCCTATTCCCTCGGAAAACAGATGTGTAATCGAAGATAAAGATGTACACTGTTTTTCCTAGCTAGCGAGAGATAGGAAAAATATTGAAGCTTGATGCTTCAAGGACAAAGAAAAAATGGAAGATGTTAGCACCAAAGTGGTTATTGGTGCCTAACAGTTTCTGTATCGTAATATGGTATGTGAGGTAGGGCGACAGACTGTCTAAAACCTCTAGGAGGTAAATCATGTAGTATAGACAGTAAGGGTGATAGTGTATAAGACAGACCAACCTTAAGAAGCCCCCCATCAAACACCTATACATAGGGATATATACACACATATATACATACATATATACACATATACACACACATTACATATATACACATATACACACACATTATATATATACACATATATATATAGATATATAGATAGATATATATATATATACACACACACATGTCCAGATATATTAGGATATGGGTGGTGAAATATATATCAAATATATATATAGAGAGAGATATGATATACGTAGATATATGTAAATTTGTGGGGCATGGTTTAGCACCACCAGAGTAATGATATAGGTATGTAGACATATATGGAGATGCTACATATAAGACAAGAGATTGAAGATACATGTCTACCACCCAGCCCCATAATTGCACATGGGGAATATAAAGGAAAAAGATTCTGCGTTCTACAAGAGGGTGAGCCCACTTGGGATATGTATAGAGAATCTATTTTCGTGGGTTGAGGGATGCAGGAAGGCAATCCAATGAGATAACCATGATGTTCGCGTGAGAACAGATGAAGATATGAATCTGTAAGGAACAAGACGGGAGTTCTACAGAACACTGACATGGTAGATGCCTTGGATTTTCACGCAGAAGAATTGAGATCTCGTGTTAACACCCCAGGCTAGAGGGGGTGTGGAGAACCCTCACAGGTATAGGAAGGGTTTATAAGTTTTTCTCTAATAATAGAGGAACTTCAGAGACAAGGTCAATGCTCTATAGCAAGGCCCTCATAGTAGAAAGCTTCTCTGAAGACTGCAGAGAGCATTGTGCAGGAGAGCTATGAGATAAACTGACTGAAAGTCAGGTATGTTGCCATATCCTAGAAAAGGAGATGGTTAGAATAATGTGAGAAAGCCTAAACGAGTAGGAGGATCCAAGATAGTTTGGAATCACTACTGAGGCTAGACAAAATTTTGAACAAGGGACTGGAACTTGGAAAAGTCCCAGTAATACAAGTACTGTAACTCCTGCAGGCAGAGCTGCTGACAGAAACAGCAGAGAGATTGTCCTGTGCTGAATAAAGAAAAACAGACAAGAAAAGAGAGGGGATATCTCTTCTTCCTGTCTGGGGAACGAGCTTGCCAGAGAAGTAGTTCAGTATGGTAGCCCTCAAGTAGTTGGAGGGTGACGTACCCATGGGGTAAGTCAACTGAAGGAAAAAATGTTCAGTTGGGATAGAAACTATTAGGTGATAGTTGCAACTGCTCTTCTAGAGAGTAAGAAGAGGAGAAGTGTGTAGTACCTGAACAAAATAATTTTTTGACAGGTTAGTACACTGAAAAAGAAAAGCACAGTGAAGAAACTTCTAAGATGTAGAAGTAAAGTGTAAGTTACAATTCCCGGTCCCTATGGTTGCTGGGAATGCGGAGACTGGCCAGAACTGGAGGACTTCAGACTAGGTTGAGGCGTCCCTTGTTTACGTACAGCTGAATGATGGGCAGGAGATGAATGAAACTTTCTTTTCTTAGGGAAAGAAGGTTTGGTAGGACATTTCCTACTATTTGAAGAAGGAGGTGGCGTAGAATGGTTTCTAGTGGAAGAAGAGTCAGGGGAGCATTGAGCAACCTGACGTAAAGCCTCCTTATTAAAAAGACCTTCCCCTGTACAAGGAGAATGAGCTAGTATAGTTTGTGCCCGTTTGCTCAAGTCTGAAGCCTCAAGCCAGACTCTGCGACGTGCTGCAATGGCAATAGCAGAGGATCTGCTAACGGACTCAAAAGAATCTATAAAAGCACGAGACAGGAACCAGGATATATTCCGGCTGTGATTGATGAGCAAGGAATAATCAGTAGCCTTGGGCTCTGGTAAAAAAGGGGTCAAAAGAGACAATTTCTCTGTGACTTCCTGGAGTGTTAGACTCATGTCAAAAATATATGAGAACTCTGGAAGCCAGCATAGAGTTTTGGAAGGCCTGACGGCCAAAAGCATCGAGTGTTCTTGAAGAACGACCTGGCGGAAAAGAAAAATGCTTCTTCTTGCTCTTAACTTTCCTCAGTGCCGATTCCACTACAAGGGAACGATGAGAAAGTTGAGGCTTTTGGAACCCTGGAGAGGGTGGCACTCGGTACCGAACCTCAATGTCTGGAGAAACTTGAGGAAGTCGTACGGGCGATTTCCAAACCCTGAGAAGAAGATCCTGCAGAGCAGGATGTAAAGGAAAGTTTATATTTTCCATTTGTGCCGGTGAGCCATGAGTAGGATCACAACCAGGGATAGAAATATTAAGAAAGGTTGCCATATCCCGGAGAAAAGCCTGGAAAGACTGATCTCCTATGGGAACTATCCCTGGTAAGGCTAAAGAAAGAGCCTGAGCATCAGAGGACGTACAGGGTACTGCACCAATGCCAGGTATCGGTTCCAAACTAGGCATCGGTGCAAGAACAGGCATCAACATCGATACTGATAAAGGAGTAGCAGATGAAGTAGCCATCGGGAACTGCTGTAGTGGTACCGAGATCATGAGGGAGTTATGGCTAGGATCTTCGGAACTACCTATCTGGAAACGACAGGAGTCGGTTCCGGGACGCGTCAGTACGCAGTTCTCGAGACTCGATATCGACTCAAGACTCGGCATCGAAGAGAGCGAGACTATCGATGCATGTCCCGACAGTTCCGACGCCGGTGGCAGTATCGGCGATGCCGATACCACTAAGGCAGCCTAGGTGACATCGATCGATACCGACGGTACCGAGGATACCCGATGAGCACCTATCCATCCCGATGCCGATGCTAGGGTTTCGGAACCGATCGACGCCGGTACCATCCCGGAGCATGGCTGAGATTGAGGGAAGTCAATGCGGTGCGTATCGATCAGTCCCGAAGGTACCGAGGATGCCCGATGACGATCCCTGGTGAAGAGTGGAATACTCGACACCGGTGCCGATGCCGGAGGCTCGGTACCGCTCGAAGTGGATACCACCCCCGCGCATGGCTCAGGCATGTTCTGTGAGGGGTGAGCCCCAGGAACATCCTGAAACCCCTTTAACGCTTTGGAGCCCGAAGACTCCCGCAGGGGTAATGCCAATGGATTCTTGAGAGTAAGGCCGGAGCCGTCACCATGCTGGGCATGGGACATACCACTCAAGCATTGACTAGTCTTAACAGACTGTTTTTGGGTTACCTGATCCTGTGAAGTACAGAAACCGGGTACCCTCACTGCCGAAGAAAAAACGGTATCGAGGGAAATTCTAAATACTGAAGGTTTCCTCACAAAATTATCTCCTGACAAGTCAGGGGAAAAAGGGGCAGGACCCACACAGTTGAGACACCAACTATTGGTGTCTAAAAAGAAACAGGTGTTTCCACATCGGATGCACTTCTTAGGAAAAGAAGGCTCCATAATGAAAAGGCCTAGTAGGCCTAAGAAGTTAAGCAATTAAAAAGAAACGTTTCTGCGGTGACAGGAGGACGTCCTGCCGGCTCCGTGGAAAAACAAAAACTGAAGAGAGGCTGTGGAGAAGGCGGGAAGTCACTGCGCAGGCGCGAGGGATGCTGCCAAAAGCTTTCTGATTGAAAGCTGGGCAGCATTCCCGTGCAGGCTCCGTCGGTACCGACGTACCCATATGTGAAGACTCATTCCTGCTTGTTCCTGGAGATCAGGTGTTCTCCAGGAGCAGCAGGAATCAGTCCTCACATATGGGCGTCATCGACGCCGATGAAGCCCCAGCAGAGCATCTCCCCAGCTTTCTGTGAAAGCCTTTGGGAATGCAGGCACGCATGCGTGGTTCCCTTCCTGCCTAAAGGTGCCATCTTACCTCAGTCAAATGACATAGCTAAGAACAACACACAAAAAAGAAAAAACAAACTATGTACAACTGCAACTCCCAGGGGAGGAGGGAGGGTTGTGAGGACTGATTCCTGCTGCTCCTGGAGAACACCTGTTACAGGTGAGTAACTACTCTTTCTCCAGGACCAAGCAGGAAGTCAGTCCTCACATATCGGTGACTCCCTAGCTCTGGGCTACCGAGGAACCCAGGCTGAAGAGAACTCCCTCTAGTCCCAGCATCAAAGAAAGGCTTTCCACTGACACAACCTCCACCGGTAGCCCAACAGAGGGCAGGAGTTGCCTAAACCTCAAAGAGATTCCGGAATACTGCCTGGCCAAAAGCAGTGTCCCTACGGGACTCCCTCTCCAGACAGTAATGGGCCGCAAAAGTCTGGCTTGAAGACCAAGTTGCAGCCCTGCAGATGTCTACCAACGGTACAGAGCGGAGATGAGCCACTGAGGCAGCCATTGCCCTGACACGATGGGCCGTGACACGACCCTGCAAAGGAAGGTCAGCCGCCTTGTAAGCCCAGGTGATACAGTCAGCCACCCAGATGGACAAGGTACGCTTGTACACAGCCAACCAAAGCTTATTGGGGTCAAAGGAGACGAAGAGCTGAGTAGCCCTTCTATGCCCCTGCGTACGGTCAAGGTAGAAGGATAAGGCCCTCCTACAGTCCAGGGTATGCAGGACTGCTTCAGCTTGGCTTGCATGAGGCCTAGGGAAGAATGTTGGAAGAACCACCTCCTGGTTGAGGTGGAAAGAGGATACAACCTTAGGGAGGAACTTTGGATGAGTCCCAAGGACTACCCTGTTCCTATAAATCCTGGTGTAAGGCCTATCACAGACCAGGGCCTGCAGCTCACTTACTCGCCTAGCCGAGGTAAGGGTTATCAGGAAAAGTGTATTGCAGTAGAGGAAGCGTAGTGGACAAATAGCCATCGGCTCAAAAGATGGGCGAGTCAGTTGCTGCAAGACCACATTCAGCTCCCACTCAGGGGCAGGAGGACGGATGGGAGGCTTGAGCAAAAGCAAGCCCCTAAGAAAGCGGGACACCAAGGGGTGACCAGACAGAGAATGGCCCTCCACCAGTGAGTTGTGAGCTGCTAGAGCTGAGAGGTGGACCCGAACAGAATTTGATTTAAGGCCTTGATTTGACAAGTGCAGTAAGTACTGATGGACTACTGGCACAGTACAGGAAAAAGGATCAACTGTACGTAGCTGACACCACACAGAAAACCTCTTCCATTTGAGAGCATAGGTTTTCCTAGTGGACTGTTTCCTAGAGGCTAGGACAACCTCCTCAACATCCTGAGGCAGGCCCCAGGGAGCCAAGACTACCCTTGCAGCCTCCAGGCCATCAAATTGAGAGCTTTGAGATTGGGGTGCAGAAGGGAGCCCTGCTCCTGTGAGAGAAGGTCGGGTTGCAACCCCAGAGGTAGTGGAGGATCCACTGCCAGTTGAAGTAGAAGAGGAAACCAAGGCTGTCTCGGCCACCTGGGAGCCACCAGCAGGACAGAGGCCTTGTCCTGAAGAACCTTGAAGAGAGTTCGGGCCACCAAGGGCGTGGGAGGAAATGCATAGAGGAGGCCCTGAGACCAGGATATCAGAAAAGCATCCACTGCTATCCGCAGAGAATGCGGTTGCCTGGAGCAGAACTTTGGCAGCTGCTTGTTCATGGGGCTGGCAAAGAGATCCATCAAAGGGAGACCCCATTTCAGGAAGATCTTCTGAACTACTGAAGGATGCAGCTGCCACTCGTGGGGCTGCAGTATTCTGCTTAATCTGTCTGCCAGGTAGTTGTCCTGACCTGGAAGGTACACAGCCCTGAGGAGCATGTTGTGCTTGAGTGCAAAAGAACAAAGGTCCTGAGCTTCCCGACAAAGGATCCTGGACCCAGTTCCGCCCTGTTTGTTCACATAAAACATGGTTGTCTGTCAGAATCAGGACAGACTGGTGAGCCAGGGTAGGAGTGAAAGCCTTGAGTGCTAACCGAATAGCTCGGAGTTCGAGAAGATTGATCTGCTGTGCAGCTTCCCAGGGAGACCACAGGCCCTGGGTGCACTTGCCCAGACAATGAGCTCCCCAGCCTTGTAGGGAGGCGTCCGTGGTCACCACTACTGTGTACCCTGGAATCTGAAAAGGCACCCCTTTCAGAAGATTGGGTGGATGCAGCCACCAGTTGAGGAAGTTCAGAAATGGTCTGCACACCCTTATCCTGTCTTTGAGGCTGCCTGTGGCCTGTGACCACTGAGACCGAAAGCACCACTGTGCAGGCCTCATATGGAGCCTGGCATTGGGGGTCACATGTACTGTCGAAGACATGTGGCCTAGAAGCCTCAGGCAGAATCTGGCGGAGACCAGGGACCTGCTGAGAAACTGATTTGCCAAGGCCATTAACCTTTGGGCCCTGTCTACTGGCAAGAAAGCCTTTGCCAGCAGAGAGTCCAGCCTTGCCCCTATGAACTCCAAGTTTTGGGAGGGGAGCAAAGTGGACTTTGCGAAGTTTATGACAAACCCCAGACTTTGTAGAACAGCAATAATCCTGAGGGTGGCTTGTTGGGTCTCCTGGCACGTCTGACCCTTGATGAGCCAGTCGTCCAGATAGGGGAAGACAAAGATTCCCTGGATTTCTCAGGTAGGCCGCCACCACTGCTAGGCACCTTGTAAAGACTCTGGGGGCGGAGGTGAGGCCGAAAGGCAGCACTCTGTACTGATAATGATTTCCTCCAACAATGAACCTGAGGTACTTTATGAGGTCTGGATGAATGAGGATGTGAGTGTATGCATCCTTTAGAACTAAGGAGCATAGCCAATCTCCCTGCTGGAGGTAGGGCATTAGTGTCCCAAGAGTAAGCATCTTGAACTTCTCCTTCACTAGGAACTTGTTGAGGTTCCTGAGGTCCAGAATGGGTCGAAGGCCACCGGTTCTTTTGGGCACCAGGAAATACCTGGAGTAGAAACCGTGACCTTGCAAGTGGGGAGGCACAGGCTCCACTGCCCTGTCCACCAACAGACCATGAAGCTCTTGTAGAAGATGGTCTGTGTGCAGGGGAGGCCTTGGAGGCTCCCCTGGAAAATATGGTGGAGGCAGTTGGTGAAAATGGAGGGCATAGCCCTTGTGGACTATTCTCCAGCACCCAACTGTCCCCGGTGATAAGGGGCCACTGGTGGGCAAAGAGGACGAGGCGACCTCCAGTGCAGGGTTGGGAGAGCAGTGGAGGAGAGGCTACGCTTAAGGAGTCAAAAACCCCCACCCTGCTGAGTGGGAGCAGGGGCCTGAGGCTTGGGGGTCCTCTGCCTATGGGGCCCATTACCCTGGCCCTTGGCTTGCTGACCCAGGGGGGCAGCTTGGGCAGCCTGATATTGTGGGTACTGTTTGTAGGCAGTGCCCTTCCTCGGGTAAAAGGACTTTTTACCCGAGCCCTTCTTTTTATGAGAAGGGGCAGAGGTCTTCCTCGACAGCCTTGTCCGTGTGAGGTGCTCAGTTTCGAGCTGAGCGGCCTTCTCGGTCATGGGCTTGCCAAAAAGGTTTTCACCTTGGCAAGGGACATCGACCAACTTGTCCTGAACCCATGGCTCGAGGTCCGATGACTTCAGCCATGCCTGGCATCGAGCCGCGATGCCGGCTGCAGCAACTCGGGCCAAAGCCTCGAAGCCATCGTAGGCGGCGCAGAACATGAACTTCAAGCAGTCCCGAATCCCTGAGGACAAGGACTTAAATTCTCTGCAAGGGTTCCCCGGAGAGACCAGCAGAGAACCCAGCCAATTCCTTGGCCAGATCCCGCAAGTACATGCCCATGTACAGCTGGTAGGACTGGACACGGCAAGCAAGCATTGAGCCCTGGAAGCACTTTCTACAGACGCCATCGAGGTTCCGGGCCTCCCTGCCAGGGGGCACCGCGGAGTGCATCTTCTGGCTATTCAGACGATGCATGGCCGATTCCACAACCATAGAATGGTGTGGTAGCTGTGCCTTTTGAAAACCAGGGCTCTTCCGGAGTCGATAGATCGAATCGACTCGCTTGCTTAGAACCGGCGCCGAGGCCGGTGCCTCCCACATACGGAAGAGGAGCCGTTCCAGCATCGGAGGAACCGGAACAGTAAAGGCCTCCTTCGGAGGAGAGTCATACTGTAGGGCCTCGAGCTCTTCAGCTCGAGGCTCCTCCTCGGGGTCCGCCGGAATAGCCAAGGCAGCGGCCATACCCCAGACGAACTCCGAGAACCGAGTGTCCTCCGGGGAGACCTACTCCGGGGCTCAGACTGCGGTGAGTCCGAAGGGACGCACTGAGTCTTGAAGGTATCAGGAGACTCCTCGTCCTCCGTCTCCCAAGCTGACTCGTCTGAGGAGGAGTCAGGGTCCGATCCCGCGGGGCCCTGGAGCACCCACACCCCGACACCCTCGGTCCCGAACGGGAGGTCAAGGGAGACCGCGACCGAGGTCGACTCCGAGCCACGATGGACTCGAGTATCGGCTAGGTCTCCGGGGTCGACTTCGAAGTCGATGTCCCGGTGGTCGGGGCAGATGCGCCAGACAGGCTGGCCATCAGTGCCCGCTGCTGCTCCATGAAGGCAGACAATCTGCTCTCCAAGGCTGTCATCCTGAGACTCAGCTCGGGAGACGCAGCAGCCACCGACTCGGCCCCCGGCAGCGTAGGGCCCGACGTTGGCTCCCTGGGAGGAGAGTCCTCGAGGACTACGGGGCTTACGTGTCCAGCAGACTCCGGATCCACGCGAGGAACTTTTGCAGGCTTCTCGTGTTCCACGGGCCCGGGGCGACGGTCAGGGGTCTTAGACCTGGCCCTCGAGGAGCCAGGGACCTCCTCCGACGACGCCCTCGCGAGCCGCTTCTTCCTCTTACGTTCCAGGTCGGGGGATCCCCTGCCCGAGAAGCTTCTACGGCGCTTGGGATCGGAATCCCGAGATGTCAAGGCCTCAGACGAGGTCCGGGCCCGGCCCGAGGCTGAGTCCGAGAAAAGCCTTTCCTGCTGCTGCTGGCGACTTCAGAGTGCCTTGGAAGACATCTTCCCACATGGCCCACACGACTTAGGGTCGTGGTCGGGGCACCGAAGGCAGCAGTTGTGTGTGTCGGTGAGACACATCAGTTTCTTACACCGATCACACTTTTTAAAACCGCTGGAAGCCATCAGGGAAAAAAGTCCCCGCGAGGTCAAAGGACCGACCTTCCAGGGAAAAATGGAAAAAAGGGCGCGAACGCCAGCCACGAAGGGCAAAACCGAAAAAGAAGAATCGGGCTCGATACCGGTGTACCGAACCCGGCGGGAGGGGAACCGGAGTCGAACCAGTCGAACCGGGAGAAAAAATAGCGAAAATCACCGAAAAAATCTAATTTAAACCGGGAGAACAGGACACACGTCCAGTGGGCTTCACGGAAAAAAAGAGAGAGGTAAGATGGCACCTTTAGGCGGGAAGGGAACCACGCATGCGTGTCTGCATTTCCAAAGGCTTTCATAGAAAGCTGGGGAAATGCTCCGTTGGGGCTTCATCGGCACCGATGACACCCATATGTGAGGACTGACTTCCTGCTTGGTCCTGGAGAACGTGTCAGGTCCTTCAATTCTGGTCAGACATCAAAGGAGAGTCTCCACTCGATGCCCCGGCCTCTCTATTCTAAATGAGCTAGGACATTTCGGCCAGTTGACATCTCGGCAGAGCTCCACAACAGTGTCGCCGATGCTGGAGCAGAGGATGCTGAATCCAACATTACGAAGGACTCCTCTTGCTTCTCCCAGTCCTTCAGTCCACTCATCATTTGCAAAGGTTGCCGGATGTGGGCAGGTGGTCAGACCCAAGGCACTGCAGGCACCAATTGTCCATAACAGAAATAGTGGGCCACATTTTGTGCAATTCTTAAAGCCACTCACCAGCTTAAACATGTCTGGGAAGACCGCATCAGCATTGTCGAAAGTCTCGACTGACTGGAAAATAAGGCCCAAAAAGAGAAAAGCACAGAAGATAGTAAAAAAATAAAGAAAATGAAAATTATTGGCAGGGAGCAGACTAATGGAGTGGAGGAGTGGCCTAGTGGTTGGGGCAAGGTACTTCAGGCAGGAAGGTCGGGGGTTCAAATCCCACTAGAGGACAGCAACCTTGGGCCGGAAGGATTGGCGTTTCTAGTCCCACAGGTGCTCCTTATGGTCTTGGGCAAGCCACTTAACCCTCCACATCCCATGTTCCCTGTAAAATAGTTATCCCCAAGTTATAATGCCCTGTTCAATGTAATTTCAGTTTGTTCAATGTAAACCGCACTGATGCAGAATAATGCGGTATATAAGAGAATGTAAATAAATAAATAAAATAATAGGCAGTGAAAAATACTCAAGAAAAAATACCTGCGGGGGTAAACAGAGAAAGCGTAGTTACTCACCTGTAACAGGTAATCTCCGGGAACAGCAGGAATTAAGTCTTCACCGACGGAGCCTGCGTGGGAACGCTCTCCAGCATCCAATAGGAAAGCTTTTGGGAGCATCCCACTGCGCCTGCATCACTGCCTTCCTGCCTTTCCAACTCTCCCTCTTCAGTTGAGTTTATAGTTGACACAAAGGAGAGAAGGAGATAAAGAGAGAGAGAGACACACACAACTCCAAGCGGAGCTGGGTGGGTTGTGAAGACTTAATTCCTGCTGTTCCCGGAAATCACCTGTTACAGGTGAGTAACTACGCTATCTCCAGGAACAAGCAGGAATGTAGTCTTCACATATGGGGACTCCCCAGATAAGAGAGATGACAGGGAGATGACCCCATAAATGTTCAACTCCGAGGTCCAGTATGGGTCTGTATCCCCCTGTTTTCTTTGGAATGAGGAAGTAGGGGGAGTAGAAACCCATGCCCTGTTGGGATATGGGTACCTCTTCTATTGCTCCTTGAGCAAGTAGTGAGGTGACCTCTTGACACAAGAGAGTGGTGAAAGGGCACTGAGAATTGAACTGTCTTGTGATGGTGGGAGGGGGCATACTGTGAAAATGGAGTTTGTACCCTCTCTTACAATGGAAACAGTCCAGTGTTGTGATGTTATTTGTTGCCATCTTCTGGAAAAATGGCAAAGTCTGCCAGGGATGGAGAGAGGCTCTGGACCTTTCAGGGGCAATATGACTAAGTTCTTTAGGAAAGAGTCAAAGCCCCTAAAGAGGTTGTGTCTGCTGAGCTGGTTGAGCGCTGGGGACTTGGGCCTTCCTTTACTGTCTGGATTGCTGTTGCCCCTTCTGGGGAGCATGAACTGGACAGTGGACAGCCTGGGTGTAAGATGGGTAGAATTTCTTTTTCTTGTTGAAAAAGGGTTTCTTAACTGTCTTTTCTTTGCTAGGTTGGCTGTGGCCTTTGATAATCTGTTCAAGGTGGTATTTTCAGACTCAAGCTGATTAGCTTTGTCTTGCCAATCCATGACAAAGATATTTTCTCCTGTGCAAGGAATATTCCCTAGCTTATCTTGCACCCATTGTTCTAAATCTGATGCCTGAAGCCAGGCAATGCGATGTGCACCGATGGAAATAGCAGAGGTTCTACTAATGCACTCAAAGCAATCAAAGGTTGCATGATTCATGAATTTAGACACATTCTGGGCATGTTTGACCAGAGTGAGGAAGTCTCTTCTTTTATCAACAGGGAGAAGTGGAGTCATGTGCTCTAGATCCCTTGTAACCTTCCTTAAGAAACATTCCCATATAAAGAATGTAAGAGCTGATCCTGGCTGATAGCATCGAGGATTGAAAGCATCGACACCCAAAGGCATCTAGTGTCCTCGCTTCACGGCCTGGAGGATTGGAAGAATGCGTTTTAGCACTCTTGATCCTACTCATCGCCGATTCCAATACCATTGAATGGTGTGGTAATTGTGTCATCTGAAAACCAGGGCATTATGGAACCTGGTACATGGTATCAAGTCTCCGAGAGTGTGGAGACACTGTTAAAGGAGCTTCCCACAACCTTAGCATGAGGTCATGCAGGATTCAGTGAATGGGAAGAGTAGCAGCCTCTTTAGGAGCTTCCGGGTACTGAAGAACTTTTAATTTGTCTGCTCTCGGTTCCTTCTCAGGGGTCACCGTGATTGAAAGTCCTCGGGCTACATCACGTATGAAATCCTGAAAAGACATGTCCTCTGGAGGAGACATCCTACGTTGAGAGGGATCCTCTGGTAGAATCACCCTAGTACCGGCGGAGTTCTCGGAGTCATCAGAATCGGAGGACTCAAAGTATCTCTGCGCCGGGTGCTCTTGCATTGTTTGACGCCGGTATCGATCGAAGTCAACATCAGACTGTCTTGATACCAGGCCCTTGATAACAGATATTGATTCAAGAGACGGCATGGGGGAGGAAGCACATCGGTTAAAGCAGGCGCGGTCGGTACCGGTATTGATGAATGCAGAACCGTCTGAAGCGTTCTTAGTGGTACTGAGGTTTCTAAGAGAGCCGCTAGACTGCATTCGATGGCCAGGATGTGCTGATCCATAGCCCCTGCCGATGCCTGGATGTCGGTACCAGTGGAACAGGCCACAACACCCGAACATGGCACCAGGAGTTCTCCCAATGTGGAATCTTCGGGAACATCCTGGAGCCCTGTTAATGCTTTGGAGGTTGGGGCCTCCTGCCGGAGCTGTTTTGCTGGTATGTTTTCCTCGAGGGCAACGCTAGTAGCATCTCAATGCTTCGAAGGAGATCTACCCTTTGAGGACCAGCCGGTCTTTGAAGACCTGGGTTTAGTTACCTGAGATCCATGGGAGGAAGATGAAGCCCTGGAGGATGTTGATGCAACGGACATCGAATCTGCAGCAAGGAGGGTGCCGAGTTTTGCAGTTCTGTTCTGCAGGCCTCTCTTGGTAATTTTTCTACAAAGTAGACACTCCGATGGTAAATGGTCAGGTCCTAAACATTTAAAACACCAGTCATGGGTGTCGGTAGCAGAAATGGTACCGCTACACTTTGAACATTTTTTTTAAACCACTGAATTGTTTCTCAATTTTAGAAAAGAGGGTCTAGTGCCCAAAATGGCGACTGGCACCTAGAGGGGACAGACCCTCCAAAAAAGAAGAATTCTTTTTTCTTTTTGTTTTTTTTTTAAGGAAAAGTAGTAAGAAAATGAAGAAAAGACCGGGATACCGGTATAGGCGTTGACAGCGAAGGCAGATGTGACCACAAAAAGAAACTTTTCTGCGGTGACAGGGTTTGCTGCCTGTCGGCTCCGCAGAAAAAGAAAAACTGAAGAGGGAGAGTTGGAAAGGCGGGAAGTCAGCGACACAGGTGCAGTGGGATGCTCCCCAAAGTTTTCCTATTGACGATGGGGAGCGTTCCCACGCAGACTCTATCGGTACCGACGATACTGTTGATACCCATATGTGAAAACTACATTCCTGCTTGTTCCTGGAGATAATGTTTTTCCATTGGTTCAGACACATCCAATGGGCTCCGTGGAAAAATGGGGACAGGAGAAGATGGTGTGCCACATTAGGTGTGAAGTCAGGCACACATAGCTCCCAAAAACTTCCAATGGAAGCTGGGGAGCATGCCCCGTGGGCTTCCGTCAGCGACGTCACCCATATGTGAGGACTCATATCCTGTTTGTCCATGGAGAAAGCATAGTTACTCACCTGTAAGAGGTGTTCTCCGGGGACAGCAGGAATCAGTCCTCACATATGGGTGACGCTGGCGCCAACGGAGCCCTAGTGGAAGCATTCCCCCAGCTTTCAAAGAAAGCTTTTGGGAGATACCACCACGCATGGTCCCCTTTCCGCCCAAGGGTGCCATCTTGTTCAGTCAGATAAGATAGCTAAAAAACAGCAAAATAAAAATAAAATATGATAAAGAAGCAACTCCAAGGGGAGGAGGGAGGGTTGTGATGACCGATTCCTGCTGTCCCCAGAGAATATCTGTTACAGGTAAGCAACTATGCTTTCTCCAGGAACAAGCAGGAAGTCCATCCTCACATATGGGATTCCCTAGCTACAGGCTACCGAAAGCCCATAGAGAAAAAACACGGTTATCCTCAGAGAAAGCCGTGCGCAGTAGCAATTGAGTCCGCAGGCAGAGACTGCAGTAGGACCAGTGTGTCTGAAGGAAACCAGCACTCCGGCAGCCTGAACACAAAAGGGCCGGAAGGTAAGAGTTGCCTAGATCCCAAAAAGATTATGGAGCACAGCCTGGCCGAAGACACTGTCCCATCGGGACTCCCTCTCCAGGCAATAATTAGCTGTGAAGGTATGGACGCAAGACCAGGTGGAAGCCAGGCAGATATCTACCATCAGGACGAAGCACAGGTTTGCCACAGCCTGGTTGTCCAGTGAGAGCCGCACCTGCTCATAGGCGAGGTTGATACAGTCCGCCATCCAGGTAAATATCATACACTTGGGTCAATGCTTCCCCAGTCTACTGGGGTCATATGAGACAAAAAGCTGAGCAGCTTTACGATGGCCCTGAGTACGTTAAATGTAGAAGCACAGGGCCCTCTTACAGTCCAGGGTGTGGATGACAGTCTCCACCCTACTGGGGTGAGGCCTCAGGAAGGTGGTGGGGAGCACCACCTCCTGATTGAGGTGAAAAGGCTATACCACCTTCGGAAAGAATTTAGGGTGTGTGCGGAGCACAACCCTGTTCTTGTAGAACCTATGTAAGGCGCCTCTGCCACCAAGGTTTGGAGCTCGCAGACCCTGCGAGCGGAGGTGAGTGCAACCAGTATGACATTGAGGTCCCACTCAATTGCCAGAGGGCATACCGGAGGTTTTAATAAAAGGAATCCCCTCATGAAGCGGGTCACCAACAGCTGGGCCGAGAGGGGTTTGCCATACACCGGATGGTGATATGCCACCAGGGCACAGAGGTGCACTCTGACAGAATTCGATTTGAGTCTGGAGTGCGAGAGATGGAGAAGGCACTGCAGGACAAGCTGCACCGGGACAGGAGAATGGGCTAATCCCATACTCTGTGCACCAGACTGAAAATCTGCACCACTTGAAGGCATATGCTTTCCTGGTGGAGGACTTACAGGAAGTCAGCAGGATCTCCTCCACTTCCTCCGAGAGATTGAAAGGGGCTAGGGTCACCCTTTCAGCAGCCACGCCGTCAGTGACAGGGACCCCAGATCGGGGTGCAAGAGAGCCCCCCCTCCTGCAATAGGAGTCATGGGGAGCTCCCCAATAGGATGTGAGTCTCCACCGACAGCCGGAGGACTAACTGGAACCACGGCTGCCTGGGCCATCGAGGGGCTTTCAGAATCAGAAAGGCCTTGCTGCGGAGGATCCTGAATAACGTTTAGGCAATTAGCGGTGTGGGTGGGAAGGCGTACATGAGACCTTCCGACCACGAGATAAGGAATTCATCTGCCACCACACGGGAAGGGTGGACCTGTCAAAAGCAGAAGCAGGGCAACTGGCAGCTGTCTGGGCTGGCAAACAGATCTATCCGTGGTTCTCCCCAGAGGTGGAAAAGCTGACTGGCCACTCTGGGGGTCCAGCTGCCACTCATGCGGCTGGAGCATCCTGCTTAATCTGTCAGCCAGTGTTTTGTCCTGGCTTGGTGGTATCAATTGTGGTCTGTTTTGTTGAACGTGGAATATCAACGTGTATACATTCAAAACGTTCAAAAGAACCAAAAAATGTAAGCTTCCTTTTTATTTTATTTTTTCTTTGCTTTCAAGATACAAGATACAAAATCAGGATTCCTTCTTCTTTTATTTAATATATCCCAAAACAATCTCTTAAAAATATTTGGAAGAGAAGAATCCCCGAGTGAACTTATTCAATACAGAAATGCTTTTAAAACAAGGGTCTCAGGGTGTCGACGCTCTACTCCGGCGCCTATTGGCGTTTCAAATGTTTTCTTCAGGAGACCATATCCTATAAATAAATTAAATTTACAATATACTATTATCCTACTATCAAATACCATTAAAAACAGTTATTAACAATATATTTCTACGCTACTTACAGATAGATTATGCTGCCCACGTTCTCTCTCCTTGTTTCTAATACGAAAAAAACGCCGCGCATGCGTGATGGTAAAACCATTGCTATTTAAAACCCTTTCCGATTATGTCATACGTTTTCCTTGCGTACTACCTAAGGCAATTACATCATGAATATTCATACTTAAATGTTGAAACTATATCAATACCATTTCATATCTAGTTGAAATGTAACACTTTTATGCTTGATGTTACTCCTTATACTTAAGCCCTCTAAATGTCGCTCTTCTCCTCCAATCTTAATGATAGATCTATTCATTGGAATAACTTGTTCTTTATGGATAATTTATCCTCTACTTATGGCCAATGTAGCTTTAAATCTTCAGACTAGCCTACAGACAGGAAATCCATTCAATAGATACATTTAACCCCCTTGGAGCAACGGTTTGCAATTTATGTATCCACCATTGTTCACGTTGTAACAAAGTTTCATCTAATGTTTTTCCTCCCCTCGGAACCTGAATCTGCTCTATTGCTAAGCTACGAAGTTGATCAAATGTATGGCCCTGGGAAAGGCAATGCGAGACGATCGGAGCCTCTAGCCGACGGCATTTTAATTTACTATTTGAATGTTGTTTTCCCTACAATGGCTAAATTTTATACTGTCCCCAAAATACATAAGAACAGAACGGCTCCCCCTGGTAGACCGATAGTATCTACCAGAGGCAGTATTCTGGAACCCCTGTCGACCTATATAGACTCATTTTTACGTACTTTACTTTCCCGTATATACTCTTATGTGAAAGACACCACACATTTTTTAAATATTTTGGAGGAATTAGCGAATTGGGCAGATCAAGAAAATACCTGGCTTGTCACTTTGGACGTCTCTTCGCTGTATACTAGTATACCGCAAGAGGCAGCAGTCAATATAATTAAACAAACGTTGATTTCCCGGGGGGATTTATCAGTTACACACATCGATTTTCTTCTGGAGATAGCAAAATTGGCTATTTATCAAAATCATTTTATTTCTGAGGGAGTGATATATCAGCAGATCGCGGGGAGAATTTTGAAATAAGCCACCTATACCCATCCCTCTTTATGCCCCATATTATAACATGGCGAAGGTATATAGACGATGTTTTTGTCTTATGGAAAGGACCGTTAGATTCCCTTGAACAATTTTTATCCTGGCTAAGCCACCAGGATGAAAACATCACGTTTACCTCCACATTCCACCAGGACCGCATAACTTATCTTGATGTTCAAGTAACCAGAGAAGTCCACAGTTGGAGTACATCGATATTCAGGAAGACCACCGATAGGAATACGATTTTAGAGTTTTCTAGTAAACATCCTCAAAAGTTAAAACAATCGTTACCGTTTTCACAGTTTTTACGGTACCGGCGCAATTGTTCGAGTACACAAGAATATAAAAAACAGGCCGCTAAATTAAAAACAGATTTCATAAAAAGAGGATACCCGGTGATGATAGGTACAGAAGGCATATCGCAGAGCCCTCTATAATCATAGGGCAGCCCTGCTAAAACATCCCTATAATGTACGACAAAAGGAAGATGATAATGAGAACATTAATTTCATCACACCGTATACTCCATTAAGTTATAGCCTACAAAAACTCATAAATAAACATAAAAATGTTTTATCGGTAGTGCCTGGTTTAGAAAAGAAATCGATCAGATGTGTTTGGCAAAGAGGACGAAACTTGAAGGAATATTTGAGTCCAGCGGTACTTCCCCCGATAAAGGAACAGTCAGTTATTAAAGGACATAAAAGCTGCGGCACTTGCGACATGTGTGAGATTATGTTAGAACAATCACATTTCAGCCATCAGGGGCAAATATATTATCTTAGATCACAGACAACGTGCGCTTCAGAAGCAATAATTTATGTTATCAAATGCCCATGTGGATTAATTTACATTGGCAAAACAATCCGTTCACTGTGGGTGAGGTTACGAGAACACAGAAGTAAATTAAAATGCCGTCGGCTAGAGGCTCCGATCGTCTCGCATTGCCTTTCCCAGGGCCATACATTTGATCAACTTCGTAGCTTAGCAATAGAACAGATTCAGGTTCCGAGGGGAGGAAAAACACTAGATGAAACTTTGTTACAACGTGAACAATGGTGGATACATAAATTGCAAACCGTTGCTCCAAGGGGGTTAAATGTATCTATTGAATGGATTTCCTGTCTGTAAGCTAGTCTGAAGATTTAAAGCTACATTGGCCATAAGTAGAGGATAAATTATCCATAAAGAACAAGTTATTCCAATGAATAGATCTATCATTAAGATTGGAGGAGAAGAGCGACATTTAGAGGGGTTAAGTATAAGGAGTAACATCAAGCATAAAAGTGTTACATTTCAACTAGATATGAAATGGTATTGATATAGTTTCTACATTTAAGTATGAATATTCATGATGTAATTGCCTTAGGTAGTACGCAAGGAAAACGTATGACATAATCGGAAAGGGTTTTAAATAGCAATGGTTTTACCATCACGCATGCGCAGCGTTTTTTCGTATTAGAAACAAGGAGAGAGAACGTGGGCAGCATAATCTATCTGTAAGTAGCGTAGAAATATATTGTTAATAACTGTTTTTAATGGTATTTGATAGTAGGATAATAGTATATTGTAAATTTTATTTATTTATAGGATATGGTCTCCTGAAGAAAACATTTGAAACGCCAATAGGCGCCGGAGTAGAGAGCGTCGAGACCCTGAGACCCTTGTTTTAAAAGCATTTCTGTATTGAATAAGTTCACTCGGGGATTCTTCTCTTCCAAATATTTTAAGAGATTGTTTTGGGATATATTAAATAAGAGAAGAAGGAATCCTGATTTTGTATCTTGTATCTTGAAAGCAAAGAAAAAATAAAATAAAAAGGAAGCTTACATTTTTTGGTTTTTTTGAACGTTTTGAATGTATACACGCTGGCTTGGTGGTATACTAACCATTTAGAGTATGGACTACGTAGGAGCAGAGGGCGCAGGACCCTGTGCACCCCTACTTGTTCACATAGAAAATCGCCACCTGGTGACCTAGGCAGAGGCAAAAGGCTCAGAGGACTAGGTGTATCGCCCGTAACTCCCGAAGGTTTATCTGCTGGTTCCTCGCAGTAGGCTCCCCATCCCAGAAGGGAGGCATCTGTCGTGAGGACCCTTACGGGCACGGAGTCTGGAAGGGCATCCCTGCATCGAGGTACTGGGGATTTTGCCACCAAGTCAGGGATTCAGTCATCTGGTGGGTCACTACAATTCTGTCGTGGAGACAGCCTGTTGCCTGCATCCACTGGTTCTGAAGGCACCACTGTGCGGCCCTCATGTGGAGGCGGGCATCTGGAGTGACATGGACTGCGGAGGCCATGTGTCCGAGTAGGCGCAGCAGGAGTCGAGCAGTCACCGAGGGACAGCATTGTATATCCAGGGCCAGAGCCCTGAGGCTCGGTCCCCTGGAAGGAAGGCCTGGAGGATGGCTAGTCTTGCCTGGAGGGTGTCTAGTCTTTCCCTTATGAACTCCAGACACTGTCGGGAGGAGGTAGGATTTGGGATAGTTTATTAAAAACCCCAGATTTCGCAGGATCTGGATGGGTCATGCAGTTGCCTGCTGCACTTCTGAGGCCGTGCCTCCCTTTATGAGAAAATCATCAGGGTAGGGGAAGGCAAACACATCCTGGAGGCGGAGGAAGACAGCCACGACTGCCAGGCACTTGGTGAAAAAACTTGAGGCGGAAGCCAAGCCGAAGGGCAACACCCTGTACTGGTAATGGCTGCCCCCCCCCCCCCCCACCATGAACCTTAGGTACTGCCTGTGGTTGGGGTGAATGAGAATGTGTGTGTAGGCATCCTTCAGATAACAAGGAGCATAGCCAATCTCCCTGCTGAAGGTAAGGCAGCCTTGTTCCAAGAGAGAGCATCTTGAACTTCTCCCTCACCAGGAATCTCTTCAGATTGCACAGGTCGAGGATGGGCGTTAGGCCCTCTGTTCTTTTTGGTATGAGGAAGTACCTAGAGAAGAACGCCTTGTTCTGAGACGGTGGGGAACTGGTTCTACTGCTCTGTCCTCAAGAAGAGCTGCCAGTTCCTTCAGTAGAAAGTCCCAGTGAAGGGGAGACCTGGGAGGCTCTCCCGGAAAGAAAGGGGGAGGTGTCTGGGACAGATGGAAGAGGTAGCCCTCCTTAACCACTTGGAATGCCCAAGAATCAGTGATGATGGCTGGCCACCTTTGAACATAGTGAATGAGACATCCCCCTGTGGGCTGCTGACTTCCTTGGGGTAGAGAGGCTATGCCCAAATAGTCAAAAGCTCACCCTGGCTGGGCCGGGGAAGATGCCTGCGGTTTGGGAGCCTTCTGCTTATGAGGGCCATGCCCATTTCCCCTTGGCCTACTGACCCTTCTGCTTATGAGGGCCATGCCCATGTCCCTTGGCCTACTGACCCTTCTGAGGAGTCAGGGAGGCCTATAAAGATGGGTAGATTCTGTAAGCAGCCCCTTCCTTCGGGTAGAAGGGCTTTTTACCCAAGCCCTTCCGTCGGGGAGGGGCAGCGGTCTTTTTTTTTTTTTTTTTTTTTTTTTTTTTTTTTTAAGAGAGCCTGACCCTCGACATGAACTCTCTCCAGCTTGGCAGCCTTGTCTGTCATGGGTTTGCCAAAGAGATTCTCTTCTTGGCACTGGATGTTGACCAATTTATCCTGAACCATATTGCTCGAGATCAGACAACTGTAGGCAAGCCTGCCATCGGGCACCGATGCCTGCCGCCACTAATTGAGCCGCCGACTAGAAGCTGTCATAGGCTGCCCGAGACACAAACTTGGAGCACTCACAGACTGCTTTGGCCAGGTTCTTGAAGCGCTGCAGGGTTCCTCAGAAAGACCAACTGAAAACCCGGCGAGTTCCTTCGCCAGGTTTCTCAGGTACATGCCCATGTACAGTTGGTATGCCTGGATCTGGCTGATGAGCATAGAGTCCTGGTAGCACTTTCTGCCAAGGGCATCCAGGGTGTGTGCCTCCCTGCCAGGAAGCACCGAGGAATGCGTCTTCTGACTCTTCAGGCGATGCATGGCCGGCTCCACCACCATGGAGCTGTGCAACATTTGTGATTTCTGGAAGTCCGGGCTCCGACAGGCTCGATACATCGAGCTGAGCCACTTACCACTGGCACCGATGCCAGTGTCTCCCACATATGGAGCATTAGCTGTTCCAGGATTTTCTCGGAGGGGCCTCGTACTGGAGGATTTCTAGCTCCTCTGTCTGAGGGTCCTCCTCCAAGTCCGTCAGGAACGCTAGGGCCTTGTATATGTCACTGATGAAGTCGAGGAACACCATGTCCTTGGGTGGGAACAGATGCCGGGGCTCTGAGGGAGGGAGTCCAAGGGGATGTCGCGGTGGCAACGGATGTCCGGCAACTCCTCGTCCTCCATTTCCCAGTCAGAATAGTAGGTCGAGGACTCGAGAGGAGGATGGCTCACAGGCTCTGGGGCTGATTCCCCCTGCACACGGCCCTCGGAGGCATAGCGGTCGGTGCCAAGCACACTGGTTGGGGAAGATCTCTGCCCCGGGGAACAAGAGCTGGATCGAGATCTCAATCGAGGATCAACTTGAGGCCGAAGGACCTCGAGGATCGGCTCAGTCTCCGTGGACGTCCTTGACATTGAGGGCACAGTGGTCTGGGTGGAGGAACCAGTGGTACCGGACAACAGCACCCACTACTGATCCATGAAGGCAGACAAGCTGCACTCCAAGGCTGCCATTCTGGACTCCAGCCTAGAATGCTCCACAGCCATCAGCGCGGGCACTGAGGGAATTCGGTCCACCGCCAGTTCCCCAGAGGGGGGAGTCCTCAACAAGGATGGTGTCAGGCGACTGAGTCCTTTCGGAGGACCTTTGCAGGTCACCACTCCTCCAATCCTGCGAAGGAGCGTCTAGGACAGAGGGACCTAGCTCAGGACTTACCCGGCCCGTCTGAGCCGTCCAAAGACGCCACCTTCAAGGCCTTCTTCTTGAGTTCCCTTGAGGGAGACCCCCTTTCCAAGAAACCATGGCGTCGGTCGGGGTCTGTAAGGCTACCCTGGGTTTCGGAGGAGGCCTGGGCCTTCAGAGGTACCGGAAACTCTGGGGAAAAAAAATGTATCGTGCTGCTCCTAGCGGCTCTTGAGGGCCTTGATAGACATCTTACAGAGGCCGCATGCCGTGGGATCATGGTCCGGTACCAGGCAGCGAAAGCAGCAGTCATGTGTGTCGGTCAGTAACATTATTTGGACACACCAATCACACTTTAAAACCAGTGGTAGCCATGGGAGAAAAAAGTATTCCAGTGAGGTTTAAGACTCGTGGTGTCGCCAGTTGGAATAAAGAGGCGCGGAGGAGGAAAGAGGGGGGGAAAAAAAAAAAAAAAAAACTACGAACCCGAGACTCAATGCCAGGTCAGCAGGTAGAAGACCGGTGCACTACCAGAAGAGAGTATGAAACTTAGGTCAGGAAAACCAACCATTTCCGGGGGAAGAGCAGACAAACGTCTGAAGGGCTCCACGGAAAAAAAAGAGATTGAGCAAGATGGCACCCTTGGGCAGGAAGGGGGCCACGCATACGTGGTGGCATCTCCCGAAGGCTTTCTTTGAAAGCTGGGGGATGCTTCCACGAGGGCTCCATCGACACCGTCGCCCATATGTGAGGACTGACTTCCTGCTTGTTCCCGGAACAACAAAGCTACTCATCTGTAGCAGGTGTTCTCCATTGACAGCGGGATACGTTCTTACATGAGTGACATCACTGGACCAACTCCTTTCTGGAAGCTGTTTTCTCCATGGTCAAGCAGGATAATGTCCGTGTAAGCACAGTTACTTACGTGTAACAGGTGATCTCCAGAACAGCAGGAATTAGTCTTCACATGTGGGTACGTCGGCGCCGACGGAGCCCGCACGGGAATGCTCCCCAGCATCCAATCAGAAGGCTTTTGGGAGCATCCCTCGCGCATGCGCGGTGACTTCCCGCTTTTCCCCCTGCCTCTCCCCAGTTGGGTTTCATAGCTGAGACAGAAGGAGAGGAGAGGAAAGGAGATAGGTAGATTCAACTCCTAGGGGAGGTGGGAGGGTTGTGAAGACTAATTCCTGCTGTTCCGGAGATCACCTGTTACAGGTAAGTAACTGTGCTATCTCCAGGAACAAGCAGGAATGAGTCTTCACATGTGGGGACTCCCTAGCTGAGGGTGCCAGGGGAGATACCATGAAAAGCGCGCCCCTGGGAAGACGCATTTCCCCAACCTGGATCCCCGGCATCCCATGAGGGACGGGGGGTAGGAGTTGAGAAGAGAAGAGGAACAGCAAGAACTAAAGACTACAGGGGAGGTGAGTCTTTAGAATGCATGCCAGTTATCATTAAGTACTTAATGCAGTAGTACAATAGAGAGCTTACCTACTGGATTGTAGGAGTAGAGCTGTGACGGAGGTAACTGTAGACGCAGTAGCGGGACCTCCAAGGGAACTTCACAACAGTGAGGGTGACGCCCCAAAGCCGGGATGGGCAGGTGACCCAGGTGACACCTGGTGCAGGAGAAGAACGGCAGGTCTTCAATGGAAAGCTTTATGTGGAAAAGCTGAGAACTCTTTCAGGTACAGCGCTAGTAACACTGAAGACTAAAAGAGGAAGACTGACCGAACCGGAGTTTAGCCCAATCCTGAAGGGAAGAGAGGGTGTAGAAGGAAACCCCTTCCCCAGGGAGAACAGAAGTGTACTCCGTCCTACTGAAGAAGTACACTGTCATTCCTAGCTGGTAAAAGATAGGGAGACATGGAAGTAGACACCTCATAGGTAGGGAGGTGTATACTCCAAAAATAGAAGGGTAAGGAGTATAACCCGACCCAGTTACCGTGTCGTATAAAATTAGGTAAGCGGACTGTCTGGACCTCTTAAGATAGTAAAAACTTTAATGCCGACAGTCAGGGAGATAGAGGCAAAACACAGTGTGCTTTGACTTCTTCCAATATGCGCATACCATACGGCATACATATAACCATATTGACATAGAACTGCAGACATATCTATACAGGCCTGAATAGATATGTCCAGTCAAGTCCAGCATATATATATATATATATATATATATATATATATATATATATATATATATATATATATATATACGTAGATATATATACATATACGGAGATGTATACATATACAGAGATGTATACATATACAGAGATGTATACATATACAGAGATGTATACATATACAGAGATGTATACATATACAGAGATAGTATAGATGGGCAGGGCTCATGCCCACCCAGGGTACAAAACATGTATGCATCGGTACATGAAAAATAATACTGAGAATCCAGGCCTGCCTGCCACTGGGCCACAGAAGAAACACCCTCACGGGGGATGTGACGGAGAAAGATTCATCTAATACAGGGGGGGGGGGGGTGAAACCCACCAGAAGAATTATCGCAAATCTATTTCTGCGGTGCAGGAGGCAGAGCAGTGGAAAGAGCAGCATGTTTGCGTGAAGAACAGATGACGACATCAATCTGGTAAGAGCACATCAGGAATACTTTAGGCTTCTGATGTGTCCAAGGACAAGAAAGCGCACCGACCAAGATACCGGGAAGACCCAGCCAAGGGACTCAGGGGTATCATGCCCAGTAGAAGAGCATGCGCTGCCCAAGTGGGGTAGAAACAGAACGCCAAGCTGCAAGGAAAAAGGGGGTAGATTCCTGCCAGATTGGGAGCTCCTTGGACATTCACGCAGAAAAACTTGACCTCGGAGAGACCAGAGGGCATAATTGGCTATATAGCCCTGGAAGGACTATACAAGCCGCTTCTATGAAGAGGACCCTCAGAGACGAAGTCCCCCCATAGTGAGAAGCTTCTCTGACGGTTGCAGAGATCAGAGGAGAATCATGGGATAAAACTGTCAGAAGTCAGGCATGACGCCACATCCTAAAAAGGATATGGCCCGAAGAAGATAGCCTGCAGTGAGTGCTTGCAGAGCAGAAAGTACTCACCGGACTCCTGCACGCCCAGCCACTGAACCAATGGCCGAGGGGATTCCCCCGTATTAAACAGTGAGAACACTGACAAAGGGAGCGGGGATACTCCGACCCTGTCAGATGTCCATAACATGCGTTAAAGGAAAACAGGAAATCTACCCTGGAAGAGAGAGAGATATTCCAGTATTGTACCAGCTCCAGCAGGGGAACCCTGAGAGATAGGGATTGGGGGCGACGTACCACTAGGTAAGTGAGCTGAAGGAAGAATGTCCACAGTGGCGATCTCCCTTCGAGTAATAAGAAAGGGAGGGTACTGTAGCCCATGGGCAAAGTATCCTGGGCATACTGAAAGAAACACCACAGCGTAGAGTTGGAAGAACAAACTTCCGGTAATAAGAAGTTAAATTGTAGCCTGCAGCATACAGGAGCCTATGGTTGCTTGGTCCGAGTAGCCTGTTGGGAGCCTGGGAACTTCAGACCAGGACAGGATGCCCCAGGCTGGGGCACAGCTGGAGGATGGGCCGAAGGAGGATGACACTTTCTTGTCTTAGGGAAAGAAGGTTTGGTAGGACATTTCCTCCATCCTGGGGAAGGCGGCGGCTTAGGACGGTTTCCAGACTTAGGAAAGTCAGTGGAGCTCTGAGCAACCTGACGTAAAGCCTCTCTATTGAAAAGATTTTCCCCAGTACACGGAGAGTTACCCAGTGTATGTTGTGCCCATCCATTCAAGTCTGAAGCCTGCAGCCAGGCTGTACGACGTGCTCCAATGGCAATAGCCGAGGACCTGCTAACAGACTCAAAAGAGTCTAGAGCAGCACGGGAGAGAAACCAAGCGATATTCCTGCTATGATTAAGAAGCAAGGAATAGTCAGAGGCCTTCGGTTCTGACAAAAAGGGAGACATAAGAGATAACTTCTCTGTGACCTCCCGAAGCGTTAGACTCATATAAAAAATATATGAGAAAATCCTTGAAGCCAGCATCGAAGTCTGAAAGGTTTGACGTCCAAAGGCATCCAGTGTCTTGGATGCACGACCTGGAGGGTAGGAAGAATGCTTCTTCTTACTCCTGACTTTCCTCATCGCTGACTCCACTACAATAGAATGATGTGGGAGTTGGTTTTTCTGAAACCCCGGAGAGGGGGGCACCTGATACAGAGCATGCATGGCTGTAGAAGGCGTTGGAACCCTCAGGGGTGACTGCCAAATCCCTAGAAGAATATCCTGCAAAGAAGGATGCAAAGGAAGCATAATGCTTTCTTTTTCTGCAGGACCCTGGGTAAGAGTAGGACCAGGGATAGGAATGGCAAGAAAGGCTGCCATGGCAAGGAGAAATTCCTGAAAGGAAGGATCTCCCAGCTGAACCATTCCTGTGGCTTCAGCAGCTTGAGCGCCAGAAGGAAGCCCGCTAGAGGGAGAGAGATACCGACCGCTCCGGTTCGAGGCAGTGAGTACTGCATCGTCTGTTCCCGGTATCGATTCCAAGCTAGGCATAGAACGGATCGACGACACCGATGGAAAAGCGGGAGTCGACCTCGATACCGGCGCCGGGGACGGTAAGGCCCTCGTAGCAGGCAGCAGGGATTGCTGAGGCGGTACCGAGGACACCAGGGAGCTTCGGTGATTATCCTTGGCGCTGTGTAGCCGGAAGGGACATGGATCGGATCCGAAGCGTGTCGGAACCCAGTCATCCAGACTGGACAACGATTCTAGACTGGGCATCGAACCGAGCGAGGTTACCGATGCCCACCTGGAGTTCACTGGCGCCGGAGGCGGCGCCGGCAATGCCGGCCCCTGAAGGTCAAGTGGAATCGCATCGATCGGCGCCAAAGGCACCGAGGACATCCGCAGACGACGCCCGGCGAAGAGAGGAATACTCGACACCGACGTATCGGTACCGCCCGAGGCCGGTACCCCCTCCGAGCATGGGGGGAAACCCATCCGAGGCGTATCGATCGGCCCCGAGGCCCAGGACACCCGGCGACGAGCCCCAGTGGAGAATGGGACACTCGACACCGACGCCGGGGCATCGGTGCCGCTCGAAGCCGGAACCCACCCTGCGGCTGGTCCGGAGAGCGGGAACCCAGTCTGGGTCATATCGACCGAGGGCCCCGAGGACCCCGGATGACATCCCCTAGTGACGAGCGGAGCGCTCGACACTGGCCTCGACGGCGGGGAATTGGCACCGCCCGAAGCAGGCACCAACCCCGCGCCTGGGTGGGTTGCAGGAGAGGCCGTTCGGGTCGGATCGATCGGCCCCGAAGGAACCGAGGACACCCGACGCCGATCCCCGGTGACGAGCAAGTCACTCGACACAGACGCCGATGCCGGGGAATCGGCACCGCTTGAAGCCGGTACCAACCCCGTGCATGGCCGGGATGCATGAAAGCCAGTCTGGGTAGAGTCGATCGGCCCCGAAGGCACCGAGGACACCAGTTGACGATCCTCAGCGAAGAGTGGAGCACTCGACGCCGATGCCGGGGAATCGGTACCGATCGAAGCAGATACCACCCCCGAGCATGGCTCAGGTATGTTCTGTGAGGAGTGAACCCCAGGAACAACCTGAAACCCCGTGAATGCTTTGGAGTCCGAAGACTCCCGCCGGGGTTTTCTTGCCAATGGGGTCTTGAGGGGAAGGCCGGAGCCGTCATCATGCCGGGCATGAGACTTACCCCTCAAGGATTGGCTAATCTTAAAAGACTGTTTGTGGGTTACCTGATCCCGGAGAGAAGAATAAACCGGTATCCGCACCTCAGGAGGAAAGACGGCGTCGAGGGACACCCGAAAGAGAGAAGGTCTTCTCCCGACACTAAAGCCCAATGAATTGGGGGAACAAGGGTCAGGCCCCAAACAGGTTAGACACCAGGCGTTGGAGTCTAAAACGAAAACTAAGTTTCCACAGTGAAGGCACTTCTTAGGGGAAGAAGGCTCCATGTTGGAAGGACCCGTAGGCCTCTAAAGAGAAACCGAAACTAGTTTTTTTTTTTTTTTTGAAAGAAAAAAGAAAGGATAAAGAAAATTAGAGCACCGGCGACGCCGGTATCGGCGGGAAAAAGCCGCGACCAAAAGAAAACAAAAACAAAAGGATATTTGAGAAAAAAAGTTTCTGCGGTGACAGGAGGTACGTCCTGCCGGCTCCGCGGAAAAACGAAAACTGGGGAGAGGCAGGGGGAAAGGCGGAAAGTCACCGCGCAGGCGCGAGGGATGCTCCCAAAAGCCTTCTGATTGAATGCTGGGGAGCATTCCCGTGCGGGCTCCGTCGGCGCCGACGTACCCACATGTGAAGACTCATTCCTGCTTGTTCCTGGAGATTATGGGAATCCCTAACTACAGGTTGCCTTGAAGGAAATAAAGGGGATCATCATAACACATGCTGCAACAAGCAGATCTGAACAATGGGCCCAGTTTTAAAGGGATTAAGATTGTTAGCAAAACTGCTGTTAATTCCCTTGGCCAGGATCCATGGCTGCCGCTGTTGCATGCCCCAGTGCATGCAACACGGCGAAAGTTAGGTACAGTAAAGGCAGTCTGAATTTTTGCAGAAGATACTCAGGCAGCGGCTGAATATCATCACTGACCCAGTTAGTTTCATAGCAATCCAAACAAGCTGGATATGTAATGCCATGGCCTGGATATGGGCCCGGCTTGGACTATCCAGGTGTAATGTTCAGCGGTGGTAGCTAGCCACTTTAGTAGTGCTAGCTGTCACCGCTGAATATCAGGCCCAACATATTTTTTGTTGGCAACGAGCCTATCATAGGCTTTTAAAGGAGGCAACTTAGAAAGAACAATAACAGGGCTTGAGAAGTATGGAGTTGAATCTAATGCCCCCAAAAATTCAGGAGAACTGACCAAAGCTACTATTGCTTCGGGGGTCCATTTATAGACAGCAGCTCACCATCGCGGTTTTGTGAATCTCATCTTTGGCGGCTGACTTCACCATTGATGGCTCACTGAGGAATTGAGCTGGTCGGCTTTCTCTGGAGGGAGAGGGTCAAACAATTGCATACTGCGCATGACATTTCCATGAAGAACTGGTAGAACGCTATGCCAGACACTACCATAGAATTCTAATAAAAACTTTCTTCCAAAAGACCCCAATGTCCTTCAGAGGCACTGAGGACCGGTCTTAAAGTTTTTGGCTCTTTTGAGAGAGGGATTCAACAACTATGGAGTGGTGCAACTGTTGTAGTTTCTCAAATCCTGTGCTCGATACACAGAGTTGACCTTCTTGTTCAAAGTCTATACAGAGAGGGAGTCCTCCCTCAATTTTATCTGTACTTCCTTCAGGATTCTGAGCACAGACATTGTCAGTTTCCTTGGGGGAAGAGGGGGAGGGAGAGTTCTGGAATTAGATGTCCAGTGCTTTTACCCTGGGCTGTTCCTCCATCTCTAACATTCAGAATCCCAGAAGCACTCTGACTCAGACCCAGAGTCATACTTAAAAGATGTTTGGCTCACTGCCAAACAGTGTCAACGTACTGATGCTTGCAAATACCTCAAGGAGTGATCATGCCCCAATACCCTGAAGGACAACACCGAGAAAGCAATCAGAGTGAAGGCCCTTTGATGTCTCAATGACAAGGAATATCCCAGTAAGTTTCAAGAAAAGGCTTGAAGTCTCGATGAACGTAGAGGTGGTCTAAGCAGCAGGCTTGTGGCATGCAAAAGTAGCTGCCATGCTATCCTTAAATCTCTTCAGAAGGCACTACTCCAGGCTGCCATAACAAAGGCAACTGGTCTGTAATAGAGATGGGCCAGCGGTTCCTGAGACTGCTGGACATCATCAGACTAGACTCAGCATTGGAAACCGGAATGGCCCCTCTGGAACCAAGGGGAATTTGAGCAATGCTTACATCAAGGCTACCAACTCCTCCAATACCTTGAGGCTCATGACATGTCCTGATGGGCACCAACGCTGATAGCACACTACCCTCCAATGATGCTCAGAATCACAGTTCTCGATATTGAAGCAGAAGAGGAATTCTTCCTCTTCTTCAGGAGAGAATTGGTGAATGACTGCTCCCACTAGACTCCATCAATGCTCTAGGTCAGATGAGCTTAATATCCTCTCTGTGTCAACACACCCCAGGGTTCTATGCAGTTCCATGGGTCATAGGGACTGATGCTGCTGATGCCAATGTACTGGTCTTACTAGCAGCAAAAATCCTTTGATGCTGCTCTTCACAACCTGAGGCCTCTCTCTGTCATCTGTTAACACAAATGACAACGAGAGGGTTCATGGTAGAGGTTCACGCACTGCAGTCACCATTTATGGGTGTCTGTGGTGGAGATGGGCCCTGCCACATGCCACACCTGGTACACTTTTTAAATATACTTGGAAGTTTCTGGAACATATCTAGAAAAATAGCTGCAGTGAAATCAAATGGCTAGATCATGAAAAAATGCAACTGTTTAAATGCTGTCTATAATGGCAACATGAAAAAAAAAAAGAAAGAGAAATCTGAAAAAGTATGTATGTAAAACCTACCTAAGAAACTACTGTTGTTAAGTGCCGTCGAGTCAGAGTCGACTCATGGCGACCCTCTGGATAGCTATCCAAAATTGTGTTCAGTCTTGTGTCAGGCGGCTCATTGTTGACAGACTGGTACCCGTAGCTGCTGTTATTGAATCGATCCATCTCATTGCTGGCCTTCCTCTTTTGCGTTGACCTTCTATCTTGCCAAGCATGATGTCTTTCTCGAATGATCTCTCTCTTCGCATAATGTGTCCAAAGTATGAAAGTCGAAGTCTTGTCATCTGAGCTTCTAAAGAAAGATTAGATTTGATCTCCTCTAGTACCGACTGGTTTGTTCTTCGGGCAGTCCGTAGTATACACAGTATTCGCCGCCAGCACCATAATTCAATGGCATCAATTTTCTTTCTCTCTAACTTTTCACTGTCCAGCTTTCACATCCATATAGAAAATACCATGGCTTGAACAAGTCGAATCTTTGTATGGAAAGAGACATCTCTGCTCTTGAGAATCTTATCTAGGTCTTTCATAGCCATTCTGCCAAAAGAGCAATGCGTCATCGGATTTCTTGACTGCTTGTTGCTTCTTTATTGATAGTTGATCCAAGTAGGTTAAAGTTGTTCACGATTTCAATTTCTTCTCCTTCAACGATGAACCTGTTGATTATGCCAGTTGTCATGATCTTTGTCTTCTTTACATTAAGGTGCAGGCCCATTTTGAGACTATGTTCTTTGATTGTGAGAAGCAAATGTTTCATATCATCTTCACTTTTAGCCAGTAATGTGGTATCAGCATAGCGAAGGTTGTTGATGAGTCTTCCACCAATCTTCACATCTCTGTTGTCTTCATACAATCCTGCTTCTCTGCTGATTTGTTCTGCATATAAATTAAACAGGTAGGGGAAGTATGCAGCCTTGTCTTACGCCTTTGCTTATTTTAAACCATTCTGTTTCTCCTTGTTCCGTTCGAACTGTTGCTTCTTGATCAATGTACAGATTGTGCAAGACTATGATCAGGTGTTCTAGTATACCCATGCTTCTTAATGTGGCCCAGAGTTTCTCATGGTTTACACAGTCAAAAGCCTTGCTATAGTAGATAAAGCACAAATAGATATCCTTTTGGTATTCTTTAGTCTTTTCAAGGATCCGTCTCACATCCGCAATGATGTCTCTCGTTCCTCACCCTTTCCTGAACCCTGCTTGCACTTCAGGTAGTTCTTGTTCCAGGTATGGTTGTAGTCTCTTTTGAATAATCTTCAGTAGAATCTTGCTGGCATGTGGGATCAGAGCGATTGTGCGATAATTTCCGGTCAGTTGGATCACCTTTCTTTAGTATTGGTATAAACACAGATCTTTTCCAGTCAGTTGGCCATGATGTTGTCTTCCATATTTCTTGGCAGAGCCTTGTAAGTACGGTAACAGCTGCATCAGATTGCTGTAATACTTATATGGGAATGCTATCAATGCCTGGTGCTTTGTTCTTTGATAAGGCTTTCAATACTGCTTTAACTTCTTCTTTCATCACCATTGGTTCCCGATCATAAGGTACAGGCTGAAACGGCTGTTGGTCCACTTGATCTCTATCATATAAAAACTCTGCATATTCCTCCAACCTTTTCTTGATCTTCTCAGCATCATTCAACATAGAACCTTGAGCATCTTGTAACATTCCAATTCGAGGCTGGAACTTTTTCTTTAACTCTCGTAGCTTTAGGAAAGCCGATCTTGTTCTTCCTCTAATAGTTTCTGCTTCTATTTCCTTGCATGCGTCAAAGTACTTTTCCTTGTCCTGTCTTGCTGCACGATGGAAATCTCTGTTGAGTTCTGTTACTGTCTTTCTTGCTCATCTAGCTTTAGCTTCTCTGCATTTCTGGGCAATTTTCAGTTTTTCTTCCGTCATCCATTTTGGCCGTTTTTGCTTTTTCACCATTTGTAGACACTTCTCGCTTTCTTCCAACACAAACTTCTTGATGTCACTCCATAACTCTTCTGGAGCTCTGTCATTTGTATCTAAAGCAGCAAATCGATTTTGCAGGCAGTCTTTAAATTCCAGTGGTATATTCTCAAGGTCATATTTTGCTGCATTCATGAGTGGATTGCTCTTTTTCAACTTAAGCTTGAGTTTGCATACTAGTAGTTGATGATCTGTACCACAGTCAGCTCCAGGTTTTGTCTTTGTTGCTGTTATAGAACTTTCCATCGTTGACTTCCACAGATGTAGTCAATTTGATTTTTATACAATCCATTGGATGAAGTCCATGTGTACAGTCGACGCTTGTGTTGATGGAAGATGGTGTTTGAGATGAATAGATCGTTGGTCTTGCAGAATTCTATCAGTCTTTCAGCAAGAAAACAGTCAAATAGCACTGAAGGCAAAAAACAATCTCCCCTGGTGACTGGCATGTCCAACATGCTCTGCGGAAAAAAAAGACTGAAGCAGTCCCACATAGCTATAGCAGGCAGAAAATACATGCACTTCCAGAAGGAGCCGGGAAGCTGTTCCTACATGGGCTCTGTCTGATGTCACCCCATATGTGAGGCCATTATCATGTCATCCACACAGATAATTCTACAGACCAACTGACAGAAGCAGATTGCAGTACAATAAGCAGGAAGTGATAGTGTGTGAAAATTCTGGTAGTATGCTCAGAAAAAGGAGGAAGAGATTTTACCAGTGTTGGAAAGGAAAAAAAGGCATTCTTTACTTTGAATGTGTGTAGAAAAGGAGAAAGAGGCATCAGCTGTCTCTAAGGTTACAAGTTAGGGGGACCAGAAGGATAAATCAGCTATCCTCAGAGAAAGAAAAAGAGGGAAAAGATGATGTGATTATTTTGGGAGGAGGGGAGGGGTATAAAACTCCTTAAATTTAACATAACATTTGGAACTAGATTATTAATAAACATTCTGGTATATAGAAGTAGATTTAGGAATAATTGCCATTAAAATGGTATTGGAAGTCGAGAGAGGGTATCAAAGCGCCAAGAGAACAAGTGGAGAGACTGTAAGGTCTAGGAAAGTACAGTTACTCACCTATAGCAGGTGTTCTCTGTGGACAGCAGGAATAAGTCCTCACGTATGGGTGACATCACTAAAGGATATCACACAGGAACACTCCCCAGCTTCTACTAGAAGCTTTTGGGAGGCTCCACCACACATTCGTGCACCTGTTTTCTCTCCTGCCGTGGTACCATCTTCTCTAATATAAAACCAAAGCAATAGCGAAAACCTCATCCTTGGTGATGTAGGAGAGTTGCGATTACTTAATTCTGCTGTCCACAGAAAGCACCTGCTACAGGTGAGTAAAGCACAGTTACTTACCTGTAACAGGTGATCTCTGGGAACAGCAGGAATAAGTCTTCACATATGGGTACGTCGGTACCGACGGAGTCTGCGCGGGAACGCTTTCCAGCATCTAATCAAAGAGCTTTTGGAAGCATCCCACCACGCCTGCGTGCTGCCTTCCCGCCTCTCCCAACTGCCTCTCCTCAGTTAAGTTTTAAAGCTGAGACAAAGAGAGAGAGAGAGGAAAGGAAAGATAGATAGATATACAACTCCTGGGGAGGTGGGTGGGTTGTGAAGACTTATTCCTGCTGTTCTCAGAGATCACCTGCTACAGGTAAGTAACTGTGCTATCTCCAGGAACGAGTCTTCACATATGGGGACTCCCAAGCTGAGATGCCTGGAGTCCCAGCATGTCATAGGTTGGAACATGCTATCCCCCACAACACCAGGCATCCTGAGGATGGAGGGCAGGAGTTGAAGAGAGAAAGGTGCTGTGGAACAGTTAACCTAGCACAGGATTGCAGACAAGGAGTTCATGTGTGGATGATAATTGTCATCAATGATATTGCAAAGAAAAAATATTGCAATATGGACCTCCCCTAATAGGGCTTCAGAGAAGTATGGAGGTTCATGGGATCTACTGGGGAACCCAGTAGAGGAACCTCGAGAAGGACCTCACTGCAAGTGGAGGTAGTAAACCTGTAGGAAAAGTAATGGAGGTCAGAATCCTGAAAGGTAACAGGTAACCCCAGTAGCAAAAACTGGGGTAGTACAAAAACGGCAGGCCTTAAGCGGAAGGCTTTATGATGAAAGCCGAACTCTTTTGGCAGGAGAGTGGCTCACTCTTAGGAACAAAAAGAGAAAGGCTAACCAATTTGGACAAACAGGCCCAGTCCTTGTGGGGAGAAAGGGTATGGGAACCCCTTGTATCCCAAAAGAAAGGACAAACGCCGGAGGCGTTAGAGCCTGTGATTAGCTGAAGATCCGCAATGTCTCTCCTGACTGAAGTCAGCTGGGAGAGATATTGGAACATGGAGAGCTTCAGAGGTACCTAACCTTAAGGTTATGGTAGGCGTTAACTACCACCAAAGTGGTTGTGAGTGTAGGACCCCAAAACATGCTGGATAGCATAAGTATGGGTAAAGTCCATCTGTCAGAATCATATAGCTATATGAGCCTCGACAGTCAGGTAGATAAAGCAGAAGGACATATCTACCGATAGTAAAATATCTTGACAGATACATATTATATATCTATATAACATATAGATATATGAGAATATATCTATAGTGAGATATGAAGGGCATAAAATACACACAAATGATGGACCTAGACATCTGTAAGATGTGTGCTATAGGTATGAATATCTAGGCCTCTATATGAAAGTCTGCAAGAAGCAGACAAAGATATGCCTACAAAAAGGTATTCACATAGGAAAATGTGGAGAGGAAAGATTCATCTAATAACAAGAAGGTGGAACCTACTTGAGAAGATATATAGTGAATCAATTCCCACTGGTTATGGCTACAGGGATGCTAGGTAGTAGAATAACCAGGATGGTTACGTGAAAAGCAGAGGATGATATCAGTCTGCAGCCAGCAAGTCCCGAGTATTCTAGAACTCTAGCATGGTAAGTGAACAGAAGACACATAGGAATGAGATACCATGCTGACCTGCTTAAGGGCAAAAAGGTATCATGCGTTCTTACCATGAGGACGAGCTGGAAGGAGAAAACATATTCCCTATTGGAAATACTATGGACCAAAGCAGGGAATTAGCAACTCCTTAAGCTTTCACATAAGAGGAGGCCTATGTCCTTTATATTAAAAAGGAGAACTTTTCTAGTCATGGGAGACATGACTGAAAAAGCCTTTTTCAACCATCTAGTATAGCTGTTGGAGAAAAAGCCCCCCATGCTCTCTAGCAAGGGCCCATAGTGGAGAGCTTCTCTGTAGGATTGCAGAGAGCATGATGCAGGAGAATGAGGAGATAGGTACTGGCTCTCCTGCAGCCAGTTCTATGTCAACTATGCTGCCAAACCCAGGGGAATGGAGATGGCAGAAAGAGAAGATAATCCAACAAGCTTGTAGTGAAAAAAGTTTGAAGACAGATGACAGCACTGACTTGGACCCACTACTAAGACCAGACAGAATGTTAGAGGAGGACAAATCTGGTTGCTGGTGGACAAGAACCAGTGGTCCAAACATTAAGGCTCCTGCATTGGCAGCTGCTTGCCAGACAGCAGAAGAATGGTAATGTTTAACAGAAAGAACAGACAAAACAAGAGTAGAAAACTCTGGATGTGTCTGATGAACTGCTTCAAAGCAAGATTGAAAAAGAGGAGTCAACTCAGAGAAGAGAACTCCACACTGGAAAAAGTAAGAAAACTAGAGAGGCTGAAGAAAAAGCCCTCCAGTGAAGCAATACCGCTCTTACAGAGGAAAAACCTGGTAAGAGGGTAAAGAGAATGGAGCTGAAGAAAACTTACAAAGTAGTAAGTTTATAGAAAGAAAAAAAGACATGCTGGCACAGGAAACTATCATTTGATAGTGGATAGATCTCTTTCCCTAGCAGGAAAAAGAGGAGAACCCTGTGACCTAGAAGCATGAACATCCTGACAGCTCATAGAAACATAGAAAGAATGGATGTCTTTCGGGAAGAGATCCATGTTTAGGATTTAGAATGACAGTAGTGGATTGTCTCTATTGAAAAAAGCAACTGCAGATTGTAATCCCAAGAGTCACAAGCATCTGATGGATTGATCAGAAACCCTGTGGCTGCTGGGTTTTGCTGAGCCTGGTGAGAGGTTGAACTCTGCAGACCAGGACGATGCTTCCCCTGTTTGGGAACATCTGTATGATGGGCAGATAATGCATAAAACCTTCTTCTCCTATGGGAAGAAAGTTCGGCAGGACATTTCCTACCTACTGGGACAGAAGAAGGTGCAGAACAGCCCCTAGGAACAGGTAAGTCAGTGGAGAACTGAGTAACCTGACGTAAAGACTCCCTGTTGAAAAGATTGTCTCCAGTGCAAGGAATATGTCCCAGTCTGTGCTGTGCCCATTTGTCCAAGTCTGAAGCTTGGAGCCAGGCTCTACGTCATGCCCCTATAGTTATAGCAGAAGTCCTGCTAACAGACACAAAAAAGTCTAGGGAAGCACGAGTAAGAAACCAAGCGATATTCTGGAGATGCTTGAGCAGTGAAGAATAGTCTGCACTCTTGGACTCTGGAAGGGAAGGAGTCAAAATTTGTAATTGCTTTGTGACCTCCTCAAGAGATAGACTCATATAGAAAATATATGAGAGAATTCTTGCAGAAAGCATAGATGACTGGAAGGTTTGACGTCCAAAGGCATCAAGTGTCTTAGACTCACGACCTGGCGGATAAGAAGAGTGCTTTTTCTTGCTCTTTACCCGCCTCATTGCTGATTCCACAACTATGGAAGGATGAGGAAGTTGAGTCTTTTGAAACCCTGGAGAGGGGGGCACCTGATATAAGAGATCAGTTGCTCTGGAAGGTGGGGGTAACCCTTAAAGGTGTTTCCCACATTCCTAGAAGGAGATCCTGCAAGGAATGATGCAAAGGAAGCATTATGTTCTCCTTTGCTTTGGTAGAAAGAGAGTCCTATGCAGGATCATGTCCTGGGATAGGAATTGCAAGAGATCTTGCTATATCCAGGAGGAAACTCTGAAAAGAGGGTTCCCAAACAGGAATTTCCCTTGGACAGGTTAGATCTGAAGAACTAGCCTGAGCAGCGACAGAGCTATGCAGATATATAGGAATAGAAAATCCTGCACAGTGCAGTGTGGAATGCTTAAAGGATGGCCGCCGGTAATGGCTGTCAAGAGCAGCGACCGTCATTACCACATTGTCCATGCCAGGTATCGACTCCAAGCTTGGCATAGAAGGGAGCGATCCTGTTGAAAAAAGCATGGTAGGAGTTGGCCACGATGCTACTGTGGATACCGGTAGCAATGCCAATACCGGTACCGATGTCGTTGTCGAGCCCGACAAAGACATCGGAGCAGTCATCGGTGACAGTTCAATCGGTACCGAGGTAACCGAAAACCTCCGGGTGCTATCCTCTGTACCGAGCCACCGGTATCGATCGGTTGTCGGTACCAAAGTGTATTGGTACCGAGTCTTCCAGACTAGAGAGTGATTCTAACTCAGCATCGATAAGCGAAGCATGGAAGGCACCGACCATAAGGGTAATGAGGACATCGGTACCGACTTCGGTACCGTGTCTGATACCGGTGAATGAAGGTCAGCTAGTGGCAACTCAATCGGCCTCGGGGGAACAGAGTTGCGGATCCGAATCATCGGAACCGAGCCTTCGGTACCGCCGAGAGCCGGTACCAAGGTGAGTCGGTACCCAGTCCTCCAGACTGGAGATTGATTCCAGACTCGGCATCGAAGGAAGCAAGGCTATCGATGCACGTCTGGAGGGTACCGATGTCGGTGGTAGTATCGGTGCTGGTACCGATAATGAAAAGTCAGTCTGGAGTGTATCCACCGGTCGCGAAGGCACCGAGGACGCCAGATGACCATCCCTGGTGAGGAGTGTGTCATTCAACACCAGTGCCGATGTCGGGGTATCGGTACCGCTCGAAGCGGATGTCACCACCGGACACGGCTCAGGTATGTTCTGTGAGGGGTGAACCCCAGGAACAACCTGAAACCCCTTATACGCTTTGGAGACCGAAAACTCCCGCTGGGGTCTTGAAGCCAGTGGGCCCTCGAGGGCAAGGCCGGAGCTGTCTACATGCTGTGCATGAGACCAACCACTCGAGGGCTGGCTAGTCTTAACAGACTGTTTGTGGGTTACCTGATCCTGTGTAGAAGAAGGGGACGGTGCCCCGAAGCTGGAGGGACACCGTTTATCGAGGGAACCTCGATATTGAAGACCTCTTCTCACCAAACTGTTGTCAGGACCCAAGCAGGTTAGACACCTACTTCGAGGGTCTAAAAATAAAGTTGTACCGCCAAAGTTTGAACATTTCTTGAAGAAAGTGGCTGGCGGTTCCATGAAGGAAAAAAGAAGAGGCCTAAAAGGCCTAAGACACCGTGAGACACTATGAAGAAAAAGTATAACTTGAACAAGGAAGATTTTACAAGAAAAGAAAAGAAAACACCGGCGGTACCGGTGGCGTCAGGAAGACAGCCGCGACCACAAGAAAACTAAAGAAATGAAACAAGAATTTTCTGCGGTGACATGACGACGTCCTGCCGGCTCCGCGGAAAAACGAAAACTGAGGAGAGGCAGTTGGGAAAGGCGGGAAGGCAGCACGCAGGCGTGGTGGGATGCTTCCAAAAGCTCTTTGATTGGAAGCTGGGAAGCGTTCCCTCGCAGACTCCGTCGGTACCGACGTACCCATATGTGAAGACTCATTCCTGCTTGTTCATGGAGATCTATGCTTTCTCCGTGTACAAACAGGAAGTAAATCTTCACGTATGGGACTCCCAAGCTACAGACTACCGAAAACAGAGGAGGCCAAAAGCCCAACAGGTGCAACTGAACCAGAAAACAGAAACAGCATGGACATCCTTCTAAGGGACTCAACTGATTCAGCATCTTCAGCGTACAGCATCACTGAGGAATACCCTTTTTGGTAGCCTGATGGATAGAAGGGCCAGTGGGAAGAAGTTGGAACCTAAATCCCAAAGTGATGCAAGAGCATGACTAGGCCGAAGTTCCTGTTGCATTAGGAATCCCCATATAGACAGTAATGAGCTGTGAATTTGTAGACTGAAGACCAAGTTGCAACACAGCAGACCTCCGCCATGGAGACCGAGCACAAGTTGGCCACTGACGCAGCCATGGCTCTGACACTGAACAGTGACGTGATCATCGAGGTTCAGGTTTGTCTGGGCATAAATGAGAGATGCAGTCTACTAGCCAAATTGACAAAGTGCGTTTGGAGATGGTAGTCCCCGGCTTGCTAGGGTCAAAGGAGACAGACAGTTGGGTAATTTATGGTGTGTGACTGGAGTGGAGGAGTAGCCTAGTGGTTAGAACACTGGCTTGGTAACCAAGCAATCACGGTTCAAGTTCCACTATGGATCACAGGCCTTCACCTGCATCAAAGGGGGGAATGTGGCAGGTGAAGGCCTGTGATCCACAGTGTCTGACATAAGCAGACAGGCCCAACTAGCTTGACCTGTAAATGAAGTCTGTGGAGAGGCTAAAAGGAATTGCACATCCCCCAACATGCTGCTATTGTAGAATTAGAACTCAGTAAAAGTATTGAATTAGCTTAGACAAGCAGAACTGAAAGTTGGAAAAATACAGAAAAATATGTTTGAAAGCTACTGATAAGAAAATACAGCTGTAAGGGATTTAATTAAAACTGCTGACAGAAAGGTTACAGAGCCCTGCTTCCCTACACGTACTAACTAGCCCAATGGCCTTGGAAGTAGGAAAGTAACAAGTTGGTAAACTGGCCATTGTAATTGGGACTAGAAGGGGGGTGAGCAGGTGCTGAGCCGACTCCAAGTACATAATTGGATAATCATATCAGTACGGGACCAATAGAAGGGGTACGGGAGGTTACCGGGACCAATGAAATGTTTTTCTATACCTAGAATGGAGCAAGAGTCCTATAAAAGTTGTTGTTTTGCCAGAGAACATAGCTCAGCCATTTTGAATTTGATTCTGCTTGAGTCTTGTGCACAAATAAATGATTTTGACCTTCTGAACAGACTCCTGGTATTATTGGTTTGTCTGCGCTCTGCTGCTACAACACTAGCACTCCTTGTGACCTTGGGCAAGTCACTTAACCCTCCATTTTAACGCTCCATTGCCTCGGAAGAAAGGCCTGGCAATCTACTTCCGGTGACACTCCCAAGAAAACCCAGGAGCTTCTGGGTCGCCAGGAGTCAGGACTGACTCGAAGGCACACATTGCATACATTGCATGGTGTGTGCCTTTGCTTAAGGTAGAAGGCCAGGGCGGCACTTGCAGTCCCAGTATGTGCAGTGCTGCCACTCCCTGTTGGCATGAGGCCTGTGAAAGTCGGCTGAACAATGGACTGATTTGAAGTGGAAGAGAGATTCCACCTTTGGCAGGAAAAGCAGAAGCATACGTACGACCACCCTATTCTAGTGGAATCTGGTGTATGGCAGGTGAGCTATCAAGGCCCAGAGCTCACTGACAAAGCGTGCTAAAGTGATCGCCAGCAGGAACAAGACCTTCCAGGACAGGGACTTCAGAGGACCGGAGGCGAGCGGCTTGAAGGGAGCAGACAAGAGCTATGCCAGAAATACATTAAGGCCCCAAACCACCAGCAGGGGGCTTGACCGGAGGTGTAGAGAGGAGTAAGTCCTGCATGACACCAGCCACCAGGGGCTGTGCTGAGATGGGCTTCCCCTCTGAGCTAGGATGGTAACCCCCCACATCGCACTCAGGTAGACTGACAGAATTAGACTAGAAAGCGGAGTCCAAGAGATGCAGAAGGTACTCCATCAAATGTCCACAGTGCAGGAGAATGGATCCAGAGCCCAGAACGTGCACCAAGGGGCGAACTTCCGCCATTTGAACGCATAAGACCTTCGCATAGAAGTCTTGCAGGCAGCCAAAGGCACCCACATAACATTCACAGGTAGGATGAGCTCTGAGAGGACTACCCACTTAACATCCACACCATGAGGGGCCAAATACCGGACTTTGAGATGAAGCAAAGTCCCATTCTCCTGAGATATGAGGTCTGGAGGAAAGGTCCAGCCGCAGAGGCTCCCTCCGAGAGAGCTGGAGCAGAAAAGGGAACCACAGCTGCATGGGCCAATACAGAGTGATGAGATCATCAATAGTCCCCTGTCAAGCTGCAGCTTCCAGCAAGGTCCTTCACAATAACGACAGAACCATAAGAACATAAAATATGCCATTACTGGGGTCAGGACCAAGGTCCATCAAGCCCAGCATCCTGTTTCCAACAGTCGGCCCAATCTAGCGTCATACGTACCTAGCAGTTTCCCACCAAAAGACAAAAAAAGGTTCCCACAATGCACTTGTACTGGGGTCAAGCATGGCGATATCCTGGGGTCCCTTCTTAATAATTGTTTATGAACCTTTCCTCCAGGAAACTTGTCCAAACCTTTTTTAAACCCAGCTACACCAACAGCCTTTTACTACATCCTCCGGTAAATTCCAGGATTTGAATGTACACGTTGAGTGAAAAAATATTTTCTTTATTAGTCTTAAATGGTTTACCCCTGTAACTTCCATTGAATGTCCCCTAGTCTTTCTATATTCTTGATAACGCAAACAATCGGTCTATGTTTACCCGTTCCACTCCGTTCATTAATTTATAGACTTTCTATCATATCTCCCCTCAGCCGTCTCTTTCCCAGGTTAAAGAGCCCCTAAACCTTTTTAGCCTTTCTGCATAGGAGTATTCCTTCCATCCCCTTTAACCATTTGGTGGCTCTTCTCTAAACCTTTTTCTAATATCGCTATAAATCCTTTTTAAGATACGGCGACCAGAATTAACCACAACAATATTCAAGGGGGTTGCGGTCCCTCACCATGGAACGATATAGCAGGCATTATAATATCTTTTGTTTTATTTCCCAGTCCTTTTCCTTATGATACCTAGCAGTTCTATTTGCTCTCTTGGCCGCCGCTGCCCACTGGGCAGAGGGGTTTAACATGGTATCCACAATGACGCCTAAATCTTTTTTCGCGGGGTGGTGGTTCATAATGTGGAACCTTGCATTGTGTAACCATAGGTTGGTGGTGGTTCTTTCCCTAGGTGCATACCTTTTGCACTTTTCCACATTAAATTTTCATCTTCCATTTTGATGCCCAGTCTTCCAATATATCAAGATCCTCTTGCAATTTTCCACAATCCTCTAGGGTTTTAAAAAATTTAAATAGTTTTGTGTAATCTGCAAATTTGATAAACTCACTCCGTTATTCCACTTTCCAGAGTCATTTATGGAATATGTCAAAAAGCAGTGGACTAGCACAGATCCCTGGGGTACACCAATATTCACCTTTCTCCAGTGGGAAAAATTGGCCATTTAGCCATACCCTCTGCTTTCTATCTTTTAAAACAAGTTCCTGAGCCACAGTCGTATACTGCCTACTTATCCAAGGACTCTTGAGTTTTGCAAAAAGTCTCTAATGAGGGGGACTTTGTCAAAGGCTTTATCGAAAGTCCAGATCCACTATATCACACAAGTCACCTGTGCCCACCTGGATTCACATCTCAAAAAAACATAACAGATTAGTAAGACAAGAACTTCCTGACGTCAGGGCCTCACCAAAGTCTGTCAGTTGCCAGGATGCATACCGGGAACCCTTTTTAAAAAGCGGTTGTTACATTGGCGATC